>JABFEB020000085.1:1857619-1893035 GCA_019775895.2 Stomatorhinus ivindoensis | reverse complement strand
CCCCCCCCCCCCCCCACCCCCACTGTGCTACATGCATAGGCAGCACTCTCTAAAATGTCTCCCTCTACATCCTGCTCTCAGCTGAAATGCCCCCTCCAGCGTATTATACCCGCACAGCTTTTACATCTCACACCTTTTCAGAGGGGTTACACTCACAGTGTAAAAGGCACGGTGAATCAGTTCACACTTTTGAGTGTCACCTTTAAAAGTAAATCCTACTTTCACTCTCTGTCCTTTGGTTCTCTTATCTTAATTTTATCTTTTGGGTAACATTGTCCAATGTTCCTGCTTGTATTATGCATTTTGTTTATTTTATTGGTGTATTAATTTGATGTGCGGAATGGAGTACACAGAGTTAACAGGAGCCCCCTCTCAGTGCATGCCGAACAGTGATCCATAGCAGTTCTATAGCAGCAAACAATATTGTATAAATGCTGCCCATTGAAGTGTTACAGCTGGTGTTTCAGCAACGCCACGGTATGGCGGTATATGAAAAAAATCCATTCTGTGCAAAATTAAAACTGGTACAGCAGCTGAACCGGTACACGGCTCAACACTACCCAGACATCACTAATGAAAATCGTGAAAAACTGATCTGTCACTGCGTCCAACCTGATGGCCTCGACCAGCAGGATGAGTGTCTCGCTTGGGTCTTTCGTGGTTTGTTGCATCCTCTGTTCAGTTTCCCATTCTGTGGGTTGGCTTTGCTAATGCATTTAGAGTTTTGACCTTTCAGATAGATGACTTGCTGGGTAGCATTAGATTGTATCTCTCGCCCGAAGAGCCCTCCTGACTCGACATCACACACTTAGTTACAAAACAGCCATCGTTGTTTCTAATAATGCTGTAATTCGACACCCTGATCCCCAGTGGTATTGAAAGATTTCCCACGACAGAATAGAGAAAATCTCAGCTTTACTTTATTCATTCAGTTATTTTACTTCCCGTATCCAAACTTCATGCGTGATTAATTAGCCAAGACACGAGGCACAGGTGGCAACATCCAGGCATAAAGACGAAAATTCAACCAGGAAGGCTATTAAAGTTATTAAGTTCTTTAATTCGTTAAGTTCATAATGCATGACTTTTAAAGTTTACACACTACATGACTGATCAGCAACAGGCCACACACTACAAAATCGTTCACCAGGAGGAATCACTGAGTCTGATCTCCAATGTATGTTTTATCATGAAATCACACGTGTATATACATGTATGTGTGTGTGTGTGTGTGTATGTATGCATGTTTGTATGTATACATATATGTGCATGCCTACCATTGAGGACACCAAGGTCAAGTCCTCAGTATTTTTCCCGCAACTCCAATAACCATGATCCATTACGGGGGCACACCTAGTATTCAACCCGAGTATCTTAAGAGTCCTGGCTATGGGGGGGTGTGTGTGCACGCGCGTCATTTTATTTATTTATATATTGGTATGTATATATGATATGAGTGTGTCGGTGTATACACACATTCCCCACGTAGAGTTCCGTTCCTACGATTAGGTTACGCGAATTGGTCGATTAGAGGAATCACATCCTAACACAACCATCTTTAGATAATGTTTTAATGTCACCTTTGCACCGTCTATAACATTTTTAATATATTTATAAATGTCTATACGGTAGTGTACTGTGCAATAAACAGAACAGAAGAAGTCAGCTCTAATATACATTGGGATGGGGCACACAAAGTATAAATTCATAGAAATATGTAGTCTTGGAGATTGCGAGCACTAGTATACTGAATACTGACCGACTGCGACAGAGTCGGACTGAGAGCGTGATGCCGGATGAGTTGCTCGACACAGATGCCGCACAGATATTTTCATGAACAAAATTGTCATACAGCGTACAATTCTGATTGGTCAGAGAGCTGGTCGTAAATCATATTTTCCATCACTGAACACCAAGATCAGTCTCTGAACCTTCTTACACCTCCCCCGTCTCTTGTGTGCTCATTGGCGGTAACTCATTGCCAGCCGCGACGCTTTTCACACCTGCGGGATAAGGAGGAGCTGAAATGTCTGTGATGCGTCGGCGAATCCGGCGGGTCACGCCGTGAACAGTTCACACGGAGGGATCCGGTGCCGATTTGCCAGTACCAATCGAACACTGATTAGCCTCCAATTTCAGGGCTTTGTTGGCGATCTGGCATAAATCTGTCGCTGAGCAAAAAAATCGCGGCTAAAATCGCGTGATGTGAAGTAAACATAGCCAGCAAACACTGCCACATGAGTGACCATTATTTAAAGATCACAACACAAACTCCGTCCTGATAACATCTTACATCAGCAATGAACAGGAACAACGCTGTTACCTTGGCAACAGTTCCATTGTTCTCAGGTGGCAGTAGAGTATCCTGGGCTGGGGGCAATGACGGAGGGGCATCCTGTGCTCGGAGGCAGCAGAAGAGCGCTTTGAAGATATTCCTGCTCCGGGGCTTTTTGGGGGAAGACTTACTCGCTTGGCCTGTGGAAGAGAAGAGGATGACCTGTTGTTATAGGCAGGTCAGAAAAGCATTGTTTACATGTTACAGCGCTTGTCTCCCCAGTCCCAAATGCCGACTACAGTCATATGCATGGATTATTCCCAAAGACAAAAATAATACTCTTACCAAGAGGCATCAAGTTTAAGTAAAGGTCAAGTTTACCGTCAGAAGCAAGCTGAGCCTTAAAGGTCAGAGTTCACGGAAGAACTGTTTTTGGCAGCAAAAAAAAAAAAAAATGCAAACCCCACTTTGCAATTCATCAACTTATTTTATTGTTGTGCTAGTGGAATACCAACATACAGAGGTAAAGAAGGGCTGGGCTGATCTCAAAAGCAAAAATCACACAGCGACAGACAAATTACAGGGAGAAACAAAAACTGCAGACAATCGCCGGAAACATTTCCTAAACTCCACTAGGAGTTTGCATATAAATAAGTATGCTTAGTAGTGAATACTACAAATTTACAAGACTGTCGAGATTGTACACTATTTGGGCCCATTTTAAGGTTACGTGTAATGTTATCGTTTTTGAATTGCCATTTCATTCATCAGCAGCTGAACCCAAAGGTTTACCAAAACGTGTGGAAAGAAGCATTACAATTCATGACATTTTTCATACATGGAAGTTCTCAGGATGTGTCACATATTAATTTCCCCAGTCTCCCAGTACTGGAGAGCTTAAATGCCATTTTAATGGATTAATTCACTGGAAAAGGATACAGGGTTGCCATCTGATTAGATTATTTCTAAAGGACTGTGGCTCAGGTTTCCCACGGGCATGAAAGAATTTAAGGATGAGCCAACTTTATTATTAACTTCATAATCAGCTGTTTGGAGTTTTTGTCAGAGACATTAATCTACACTCAGCTGAGTGTGGATCGCATTCATAGGGTGACAACGCACTAGCTACAGACTTTAATGCCTCACTGGGGATTATCAGACTCTATATTTAGGCACAACTTTGGCTCCAAGAGCTGGACTTCACACCTCTTGTTAATACATCGCTTTCTAAAGCACATTAAAAAATATCAAACAAGCAATCAAAGATATACACAAGCGACTGAAGATTTCAAAATGCGCAACTGAGACTAAATTAGCCACAAATTAAACCAGAAAGTATTTTGCCCCATCAATGGGAGAATCAATATTTTGCATGCTATGTTGCAAATATTAAACAATTTAGCTGGTTTCAGATGTCTTTGATAGGTTTTGAGTTTGTGAAATTTACTGTTTTTCAGTTTCGTTTCCCCAAGTGACAACATCCTACGGCTCTATAATTATCTATAGTAAAAAGCAGGAGCACATATATTAAGCCCAAGGTGTCATGCTGTGGTTATGCCTGATACCTGACGTGACAGCAACATCACATGCACCTTAATGACAGTAACTACTAATCATACACAGTTATGTTTTTGAGGCAAACATTAGTAACAGAGCACTCAGTTATGGTTAAATATTATCAGCTACTTCACAGTAACCATCACTGCTGCGAACAGATGTTTATTCTGCTTGTCTAATAGCAGACAACATAAGTATAAAGTAATCCAAATTTAAGCTGAAGCAGGATATTAAACTGATTTAAATGGTTTACTTTTCCAAATGTTTTGATACTATTTTTATTGAAATTAGAGACAAAAATCCATGGTTTACTACAACGCAAAATTATTTATTCACTTACTGTGTTGCTCTTTTTACATGGGAGAGTAGTAAAATCTGGCAATTCAGCAGTACAATGTAATAAAAAAAAACTCCAATATTTTTAAAAACACAACATAGACAAACCAAAGTACCTTTTTCAAAGGTTTAGCAGAATACTAAATAAAGATCGTCTAGACGAGAGCCGTTTTGCTCGTCACACCCAGTGAGGCGGCTGCCTCTTAACAGCGCCGCTGTTTTCATGTTTCTCCCACGAAACTACCGTCAGGATTAATAAAGTTCACTGTGCATCTGAATGTGCCACGTGGGAGATAAGTCCTGAGCACTGAGCTTCATACAGTCAACGCTGTTACACCCATCTTACCCCCCACCCCCCTGCTGTGGGGGGTGCCTCCCTTTCTGGAGCCTCTCTTGAGCAAAGCTCAGAGCCATCTGGTCCCATGCTCACAGACCACCTACTGTAACCCAGACACTGGGGGGGGGGGTCAGCGAGGCCGCTCGTTTGGCTTCATCTACGCCTCAGACAACCCGAGCGTGACAGAAATCCCCGATGAAGGGTAGACACGTTCACAAATACTGAAGGGTTTCCCCTCTAACGATCATAACACACTTGAAATGTACTGATAGTTAGGGAGCAAACTCTTCCCATACAACCACATATTCAGAATACACAAGTCATGCCAGAATAGCAGCAGCTTCTTGGACATGCCAAATATTAAGTATAATTTTATGCAAAGCCAAAAAAATTACACACCCTTGGTTCTCCTTCTACAGAAAAACAGAAATATGACCAGAGGGAACCTGCATTAAATATTTATTGTAGTCTCACCACAGAGAAGTAACAAGGACTGGAAGACAAGTGGATAAGCACGGCCCGACAGAGGGACTCACACCACACAGAAGACAAGCGGATAATCACGGCCGGACAGAGGGACTCACGGCACATGGAAAGACACGTGGATAATCACAGCCGGACAGAGGGACTCACGCCACACAGTAGACAAGCAGATAATCACAGCCGGACAGAGGGACTCACGGCACACAGAAGACACGTGGATAATCACAGCAGGATAGAGGGACTCACGCCACACAGAAGACACGTGGATAATCAGACATTCAACATTTCAACACTGACAGACTAATAATAATATTCAAAAATTGGCAAGTTGAGAAATAGGACACTTCACAATGAGCTAGATTTCCACTCTGAAGACCACACCCACTGGAATGCATGACACCTCAAAGGAGGCCCTGACTGCTCGCCTCTCAGTGATGCCAAACCTGTATGAAGAGTACCTTTTTCAGAGATTCCCTGAGCTTTCCACCAGCCAGGAAGTGCAGAGATTCCCAAGAAATGGACACCTCAGACCCCATTAGCTGAGGGCACTCAGTACATGAACATCAGGGCAATTATTTCCATGGCCATCATAAAATTTCATCACATATTACCTTTGTCTGGGTCTTTCATGTCAATTAAAACACACTAATCAACCCAGGCTAACATCAGGAGGAAACCATCTCCTGAAACAGTGGTGGAAATCACCACTGACTATGAAAATTAACTCACCCAAAATTCTCCACAGTGCCCACACAGTTTATTCACTTACTAGAAAGGAAAACATATTGGGCTCTTGCTTTAAGAACCAGTAATAAACATACTAGTTTATTAAAGTTAGACAGATAAAGAAAGTTCCTAAAAAAAACTAGTTTAAAAATAAATGTATTAGTAAAGAAAATACCTGGACTTATGGCTGACGGACTGACTGCGCTGATGGTACTCAGCAAGATCCTTGACTCAATCAAAATTAATTTAATCTCCATTTCTGACCAAGAATCGATGGTCAGAGCACTGAGAAACATCTACGACTGTGAAGATATCACATGAGTGACATATGAATGCCACATTTTAGCTGACGGATCGACGTTCCCATTGACATCTATTTTTCCACCACCTTAGATGGCTTCCGCATTTTTAACTCAAAAATGCCTCCAGGGGCAACCAGTCAGTCTCGCTTTATTTATTCAGGAAGGAAAGGAGAGCAAAGAATCTACAATATTAACTAAAAAATATACAATATGCCAGACTAGGCGTTTTTGCCACAGAAACTTCCCAATTGACTGGAGTTAATGTACTTGACTCTAAATGCGCTGCTTTTGGTTATGGTGGGAAACGAAATTTGAGACGTGCCATTTACTTAGCAAACACTCACCACTCAATCTGCAACTTTCACAAACAGAAAGGAAAGGAGGGGTTTAGCAGATTGTCACTTCAAAGCTGTACCAGAATCCCAAAAATGCTATAAAAGTTTTTTGCAGAAATTATGGCACACTGGAAGAATAAAAAACAAAACACAATCTATACATAAATACTCTAATTGCTTATCCTGGTGAAGATCGCAAATGATGGGAGAAACCAATGTCAGGCAGCATAAGGGTGGGACACCGTGAATGGGATGAACCACTGCACAGCACATACATGGCACTCACTCACTAATGCATTATGGGTAATTCAAAGACCCCATTTAGCCTAACTGGAGGGGGGAATTAAGCAACAAATACTTGAGCCTTCTACATCACGAGTTGTTTCTCAAAAGTTGCTTTTATCAGTCCACCCAAATATTTTTAAGAACAGATTTGATAAGAAGAATTGCAATTTGGATCATGCCTAAGGAAACACCAAAAAAATGCAAATAACAAAATATCAGCACATGCAGACACTCAACACAGGAGCAGATTCAAAGCCTTCATCTTCACCAAAGATAAAATGTGGCCAGATGCCAGACACGGTATTCTTTTTAGGTATAAGCTGTTTGGGCTGAGACCCATTCGGAACGCGGACTAACGTTAGCCGGAAAAAAAACAGAGGAACGTAACTGAACATGACGTAGTATTCTTTTAAGGGGATGGTTCACAAACGTATGCGTTAGGCAAAGTATTAACCAAATTAACCAACATGAGCAATACTGTATCAGTGAGAGGTTCTAAAGACTGGTTTTAATACTTTTTTGGTGAATTGTCCGCCTCATTTTGTGTTACCCTTTTATACATTTCTTACTTTTCCATCATAAACTAAAAAGTGATAATCATGGGAGACCATACATAGTGTAATTTACTGATATTGCAGACCGGACAGACTGCAGGCGTTTTAGCCACAAGACCCTCAAGCTCAAGTGAATTCATGTCAAACAAGGAGATTGGGTACATCCAGCTAACAGCGAGTTACAGAAAGCACCCTTTTAAATGCTGTGATTCATGAAAAGGTGAACAGCTGAAACTAGTATCATTAAATGCTGAAGCAGGACCGATGGAAAACAACAACAACAGATTAACGGCCAGCATTCTGCACATCCCCGTTTAGATGTGAAGAGCGCAACGTGGGCTTTCATGGTAAGGACTTAGGGAGAGAAAATGACCTATAGACACACCTGTATATACAGGTGAGAGCAAGTCCTGGCATCAAAGAGCGGCGTGCAGCACCCCTGCAGCAGCTGGAGTTAAGGCTTTGCTCAAGAACCCAACAGTCAAATGATCACCCAGCCATTGATGGGATCTGAACCCATCCCATCAGAAATGAGCACAGATCCCTATTCTCCTGAAAAAGACCCTACAGCAGGTTTGACAAAAATAAAAACAATGATAAATTTTAGATCTAGATTATCAGACAAATGTAATTTGTTCTTCAAACAGCAACTTTGATGAAGAAATAGAGGTTGAGTAAATGATCCAACCAAGGCGGAGCTAAAACCCAATGGAGAGCGCTGTAAAAATGCAATTTACCTTGGACTTCATTAGAATCCACATATTTCACTGTTTATAATGTTGTAAAAGGAAAAAAAGACACCACGAGTATTCTCATAGTGTGCTTCACTGAGAACAACCCAGTGAAACAATATTAAGAATTATATTAAGAACAAAACATACAACTGGCAGCAAGGAGACTGTGGGGCGCAGTGAAAAGGACCCTTCCTTAAATTTTACCCAGCATTCGCTCCAAATGGTTTTTCGAGTGCAGAGAAGCAGCCAAAAGCAGGATTGCCCCTCCCTGTGTTAATTTCCAGGAGAATGCTGACAGCTGGAATCCGATTATGATCTACAGCAAGCTTTGAAAACAGTTTAGCTCTTCAGAACAAATCCATATTGGGCACCCAAACAAAACATCTTATGTGCTTCTATTTCAAAGGGCATTTTTTCCTCAAGCATGAACATGGAATACAGTAAATATTTGGTTGTACAGTTGTAGAAAGGGATTTAAATACATGCATATCCTAGCAGTAGCTTGTAACCAGTCATGAATAGGAATATATTACAGTCTCTAGATCAGGGGTGGGCAGTCTCGCTCAGAAAGGGCCGTTGGGTATGCACATTTCCATTGCAACTCCCTAATTATATTACTAATCAGAGGATTGATTGGCTGATGTGAAGTCTCCTCACATCTGGGTTTGGACAGCTGACCTAAAGGTTATCCCAAAAACCTGCGTACACACCGGCCCTTTGCGGATAAGATTGCTCTCCCCGGGACTAGAGTGAAATGCTAATTTTGTTGGCGGAATGCAGCCCTTCAGCCCACGCATGTATTTTCATCGCACTTGAGTTCATTTCTTAGCCCAACATGCACAGTCAAGTGAAGGGGGAGACATCAGAGACGTGAGCAGCTGTGATGTTGGACTTCCGACAGTCTCTCAGTGCGAGTAGCGCTCGTCAGAAATGGGAGATGAAATCCACGCGAAATGTGCCCAGTGCCGTGCCACAGCACTTTGGCAGACGCTACGTAAGCATGTGAATTGACATGGAGAGTTAGAGACAGTGAGGCGCTCCGGCCAGTTGAGCGAAAGCACTGGACTCCAGCCAGACAGTCAAGGGATAATTCGGTGTCAGAGCAAAGTGCCAGTGACACGATCGTTCCGTGTCTTATTGCTACAGGCATGTGACTCAGGGGGTCAACGGAGCACAGACGATGACCTGGGGAGGCCACCAAGCAGATAATCAATTGACTATATTCATTTCAATTCAATTCTTTGAAAGTTTTCTCATCTAATATGCCCCATTACGACTTTAAAATTAGTGGACAATGTCTATTAGTTAATGCTTCCTCCTACGCTTACACTACAAAGATCACAGCTTCCTTTTGGAACATTTGGTTTCCTTTTCCTGTTTAAGATGGATATGAATAAAAACATTATCCAATGTCCTTTAAACCCCACCACTCCCCCAAAAAAGATCAATGAAAACAAATATCGACATTCTGTTCCATCCTTGTAAAAGAAAATAAAGTCGTGAATTAATGGAGGCTGCCTCTTACGTTATGTCGATTCATATAGCTGCAGCTTCGCATATAACAACAAAAAATATACAGTCAAAAACGTGTAATATTTAATGAGACAAGAAATGATTCACTATCAACCATTGCCACGTGTAGCTGAAAAGGTTTTAAAGTTGCAACGTCCAACACCGCAAATAAGCCCGGAACACCAGTTTGCAACGCCTTTTAGGCTGGCTGCTGTAACAAAAAATCTAGCAAACAAGGTTACTAATTAACAAACCTTTGAATTTTATTTTCGAAGGAAAATAACCGCATTGGCAAATGCCCTTGACAGGACTAATTCTTGGGGGGAAAAACCGCCAAGCGACGAAATGCAAGCAGTCTGCACTTCGGGCACGCGGACTATGAATATTATTTACAAAACAGCATGGAGGACAGACAGCTAGCTGGCTACAGTATGGCTTCACAATCACACAATATTTACGGTAGTGATGCTTTCTGGTGTTTTTCCCGCTCTCTACATTTTGAACGGGATCCTTAAGTTAATAAAACTGATCGACTGGCTGGCTTTCTAGAGTAAAGATCGGGACAAGCAGACAGGAAAAAATACAAATGCTACTGAACACACCACCAGGAAAAGCGTTTTTTTTTGTATGTGGCGTCCGATCGGGCGTCTCTTCGCTGCATCGTTTCTGCAAACAGCGCCAAAGAGAAGCGATCCCAGTCAGGAAGCCAGCGGCGGGTCGCTGGCACACTCGGCTTACCTGGTTTCGACTGCAGTTGAGGGTCCTCTTTGTGTACTTGGGTGATAATAGAACTTTCCATCTAACAAATGCACAGTCCGACAGCATCCAATCTGTCCCCCCTAAAAGCGAGCGCTTGCAATATGTATATGCAGTCGTGCTATAGTGCAAGGAGTCCGTTTTGCTGTTATTTCTCTTGTTGCCTAAATTTCTGGTTCACGTGGCCGAGGGGCGCCGAGGTAATCGTCTTGTTCCTTTCTAGCGTTGTCTTCGCCAGCAGTATATTTGTGTACATTCCCCCCCGTCGTTATGAAAGACCTCGCTATTGCTCCAACATGGAGAATTCAGGCGAAAAAAGCAAAACAACCGAGGAAATGGGGCAAGGGGGGTGGGTGGGTGGCGGTAGGCGGTTTCAAGTTCCCCTTACTACTGATAAACAACCCCAGCGCGAATGGGCTCGCAGTGGAGTCAACGAGGAACTGGGCGGCAGAGTGCAGAGCCCCTCCTTCGACGTGAGAGGCACCGCGGGTCAGTGCGATCGAAAAGGTGAGCATTTGGGGGGTATTCGGCGCTTTGTTTTCAGGGTTTTTGGAAATCTGGGGGGCGCCTAGAAACTGACGCTCAACGCGGATTGGATGGCCCACAAGTGGGCGTTTCCTGGGCATTCTCCGTTCCTTACGCTCGGCATTAAACACATTCCAGCGCTTTGTTGCGGGAGTCTAACCCTGGCTGCTTTATGCGCGTTAGTGCATGAAATTATACCTGTAACCCACACCTCAACCTGTTCAGGATATAGCATCATGTATTACAAAACAAAATGGGGTGACGTTAAAATGCAACCTACCTGCATTTGAATTTGGTTTACTCGGCATGCAGTTTGCAAGCGGGGTTTTCATCAAGTTTCACTGCCAGACCTGCGTGCGATGACGCAACGGGAATGTATTGACAAACTGATCACCATTTTGTGTGCTGCAAGGACGAAAATATACAGTCGGTGGTTTGACGATATGATTTCACAATGTAAGATGAAGCCATGTAGTATATTCGAGTGGCTCCTATCGCAGTTCTGCGTTTTACACAAAATTTTAGTTATTTTGGACGTGTTACATTAAATTAAAATTACGGATGTCCTGATTTGAAATATCGGGTTTGTAAAACCACCATTATTTACTGAAGTTTAACGAAAATTATCTTTAAAACCCTGGTAATATTTCCAGTATTTACAGAATTACCCAACAGCACGCCTGTTCATATATATATGATATTTCCTGTTGTTTTTTATGGATACCTATCCAGGGGGTTGATCCACGAAGCAGCATTTCTCACTTACCTGGGTTAATTTAAGCTTTCCTATTGGACCATCGTGATTTACATCTTAGCAGCTAACCCAGCTAACTGAGAAATGCAGCCTCATGGAACACCCCCAGGTACCTTTAACTTTGCCATGGGGTGATTTCTTTCTGATGTTAAACGTCAGCAGGTTCTGTAATCATCATTCTTGGAATGATTTTCTTGTTGCCTGTCTCAGTTACATTTGGTCCAAACTTTGCGTTTTTTGTGTATTATTGTTGACATATTTTCTTTCTGTGGAAAATTTAAGATTAACTTTGTGTATTCATTGTATTGAACCTAAATTGGCATGTATACTTTAAATGTTATTCAAAAACTTAGGAATATTTGTTTTCCTTTTTGGGCTGGTCATTTAAGTTTTTAAGAGTGAAATCTTGGAAACCAGTGCTGATTTCTACTAAGAACATGTGAAGGTGGTGGATGGATCAGACAAAATTGACTGTTATACTGAATACTTTTAACCATACCATTTTACTAGAACTTTCTCACCTATTGCGATATATCATTTACCGGTACAGTAACTAGTGGACAGTTACCAGAAGACTCTCCTGGTTTGAATAGTCAGACAGGTTTTATTCAGTCTTTTTGACAGCCTCGAAAAGGATTGTAATACTTTCTTATAACTATGAAAAAATGCACAAAGTTATTTCCTTTGTACAAATAGTTTTGGGTTTTATTAAGACATTTAGTTCTAGAGTTATGACCTTTTGACTGTAGTCTCAGACTTTTAGGATTATCACAAGATAACCTTTCAGAGATGTTGTAGGTATAGTGTTACTGATCTGTATTAACCATCCTTCAGAGGGTACCTGTGTCTAAACGGTGTCCCCTGGCTTTGGTATACCAGCCACAGTAAAGGCCACGCTGTTGATGTCACCCTGATATAATGTTGAAAATGTTTAAGCTTGATAATAAAATCACCAGTCAAACACATTTATACTTTACTGCTCTAAACTAATTTACTCAGATGCATGAGAAATGGAGCCGGTTTTGGCTTCGCTAGGGAAATTGTGGAAAAACTAAGCAATTAAGAAGGTCCATGGGGTTTGATTTTTTTCAAGGAGTACCCCGATCTCTCCTTGGTCTTTCCATCTGAAGAAAAGGCTTATTTTCACCTTTACATAAATCTCTTGTTATAATCTAACCATCTCCTTGACTACTTTGTCATTAACCTCCGGTTTCCTTCATAATGTCTTTTTTTTGTGTGTTTCGTAGACACAGTATTGGGCTATAAAAATGTGGGTCCGAACTACAGGTCAGGCTTCACGCTGAAAGAAAACACGTACAGAGCTGGGGCAGGGAACGGTATGTACAACTATGCGTACAATGTTGTTGCCTGTTAAAGGAAAACTTTTGAAAAGTGGAGCTGGAGAAAGGTTGAAAGGTTAGACTGGGAGTACGAAGTAGTTTGAGTAGGATTACTAGCAGAAGGAAAGATTTAGAGTCAGTTCCCGCTGCTTCTGGACGTGGTCACAAACAAGTCTATTCCTGTACCACAAAACCAAGCTATAGTTTGAAATAAAAAAAAACCATAATGCTAGTAGTTGGTCAAAACTCAAATTCTGGCACACAATCAAAGTTTGTTGTTGACTTCCTTTCAGCTTCAGTAGGCGTGAGTGATGGGATTCTATCATGTGACCTGGGATCAAAGGGTCCTGGCTTTTCAGAAGTGAACTGACACGTCACAGCACACGCCTGCATTGCTTACAGCAGTCAGATGGTGTCAAGTGCCATGAATCACTGTTACAGAAACAAACACGTTAAGTTTGTTTCATCCCCTTAATTTCAAGTCTCCCTGTCTGCTGTGCCCTCTCTCCTTGTAACCTTTGCAGTTTCCTCCTAAGAGCTGAGAGCTTTAGAGTGAGACAGCTGGTGCTGAGGTCCTGCTGATGCAGGGGAGCCAGAGATGTGCAGGAACTAAAGGGGCTTAAGCCAACAGCAATACTACAAAAAAGGAAATATATTTTGGTGTGTAGTGGCTTTCGCCCCTAAGAAGAAAGCCCACTTTACGTTTTACAGGGAGTTTTCTCTTTTAGTTGAGGATTATTTAGAATTTCCAAAGCTGTATTGCTTATTAGCCAGTGTTTTTCCTGTTTCATGCATTTTTGGGCGTCTGTGTATGCATAGTCAATGCGATAAGAGCTCCAGTCAAATTTGCAACTGTTATAAATTTTTTCTGTTTGCATCGGGATGGACTGCAGAGAAACAGCCATGACGCTTGCTTTCAGACAGCTTAAAAGTTCAATGTAGATACATGCTTGGGAAATGCTATTTCTGCTTAACGCAACCAAACAAAATCTTGCATGCGCCTTTTAAAGCAATTATTTATGGTAATCGACATTGGCAGTTCTGATTAGTTTGCAGCATTTGTTGATTTATTATTAAAAAGGTATAAATAATAGTAATAATGATAGTCAATTGTATGTATAAAATTAGATTTCATTTAAATATGTCTTGTAAGAAAATACAAATTTTATATTCTGTATTCTGTTGATCTGGGCTTTTAAATATTCTAAGTATACATAAACACGTGTAGGTAAATATAATTTTAACAGATTCTCTCATAATTTATATTTAGGGATCACTGAAAAATCATTTCACATAAAATACTAAAAACTTTACTGAAACATCTGGAATACTGTTCTAACTGAAAATAAAGGGGAACATGGAATTACTTTTTATATTGAAATAAATCAAGGAAATTTTTGGTTTGCTTGATATAGCATTAACCCAAATGTTTAGCATCAGACTTGTGAACTAATGCATAAAATGCATTACAGATCTATGAAATTATTTTGCTGAACTTTGATCACAAAAACTATCAAAAATTGTGTGATCTTAGATTACAATGAAAGCTTTTCCATTTAAATTCATGTTTAGTGCAAGGCATTATGCTGTCACTGCAGTAGAAATATATATATATATATATATAAATTTTTAATATATTCACAGTAGGTGTGACATAATTTGTTAGATAAATTTATCACATTTTAAATGTGAAGCATGGATCCACATGCTACCTTGTACTCTACCAAGAAATTTTATATTTGTTAAAGACTAAATGAAATGAAATGATCTCAAATTACTTTGTTAGGTAATCTATTTTCTGTTGTTTTCTTCTTTAAATTTTTTTTTGTTGTTTTTATGGTGATAAAGTAAATATTAATACTTATTCTGTCACAAAAAAACACAAAAATACATTAATCTGCCACTAAAAATATCGAAAACATGGCCAAAACCCCTCTGTTAGTGAGAAACATAAGAAATGATAAAGCAAAATCTAATCAGTCAAAATGGAGTACTGGTTATATATTGTTATAATTTTTTTTGCTTGTTTATTTATATTTGCAAATATTCAAAATTATGACTAAAAACCTGTCAAGTTGTATGTTTGTTTGTTTTTTTTTCATGTTACAGAAAATTTCTGCTAATATTTTACTCTCAATTTTAACTTTTACAGGATAAGCATCTGGTGATTTCTGAGAAACTTAAAAATCGACATGCATGTGTACATAACTGAAAAAAACTGTTTCTGAGTTCTTGAAACATAGCTGTTGAGTGTGAAACGCTCCTCGCAGAGACACCATGAAGACAATTACTTATATAACTGAATGTTTCCACTTTCAGTAACCAAGCCTATATTTTCTTAACGTTTATGAAGTTTACGGATGAATACAACTTTCTACAGGTAGCAACATAAATGTTGGTTTTGACAGGAGGACAGATTCATTACATGCAACTTAGCGGCTATTCATTATGAGCTAAAACATCCAAAAATGGAAAGTGGTATGGATTTTGTTCACAAGCAGTACAACTGAAAGCCGTTAAATAATTCTACCTACATTTTTGGGCACATTTTGAAGGAGCTATTAGCATTGGGTACTACATTTCATTATCCACTAACATCTATTTTATCTGTATCTATATTTTCCTTAAACACAGAAAAATATCTTTAGAAGTTAATAGAGGAAAAATAGTAGCTGGGATAAAATAATTGTTGTTAGTAACCTTGTTATCATTGATTAATCTATTTTTCTATGCATTTCAGTGCTGTGCACACCTAGTAAAGCATACAGAATTTAACTAAAGCTAAGAAACCCTGTTATCTAGAAATGGTTCCTGTGAGCATTTATGTTAAGAAATACGCTAAATAAAAATGCTCCAATGTATGTTTTTTTCTGTTCTGTTACAATTGCTTGCATTCATATCATTTTAAAGGCCAAGTCTTTATGTAAGTGATATTTCATTTACCTTCTGTCACCCAGCGTCATAGAAAAGCATAGGAAACAGCTGCAAACACAGCACAGAATTTAGCTCACTGTAAAAATATGACTCCTTTATGAAAATGTAGAGAATGTCTGCAAGAGTGATGCACACTGCGCTCTGTTTTTTTTTTGTATACAGAAATGCAATTTTTCCATTTTGGCAAAAATGCATGCATCTTTGGCTTTGAATTCCAATTGAAAAAATCATTTGAATCAAACAATACTATAATTATTTTAGAAAAGACTGTTTCACCTCAAACACATTTTTATGTTTAGTATTTCTGACGTGTCTTGAATTGTTCCACAAAGATGAAACACATTTTTTTATATAATGCAGTTTGCCTTTTGATATGGGGCCGGGAACCAGGACAGAATACAAGCAGCTGCATTTATTCAAATAAATTGTCTGGCCACATATAGCACACTCCCAGACACATACCAGCTTTTTTTCAGACACCCTGTACAGTTTCATGCAAGCATGGCAGGGAATAAATGCAGTCTTCAGTCATGTGATTTGCAGGAAGCAGCCTTCAGCTCCTCCTTTGCCCCTGAGTGGCCCCTACACGGCTCCATTTCCAGGAAAGGGGCCTTCTGGGCAGCCTGGATGGAGGCCTGAGCAGGGAGAGAGCGGCTCATTCAGAAAAACAAAACATGGTGGGGAGAGAGACAACGACGGAGAGGCGGGAAAACGCTCTTATATAACACCGTTTACCTCCCCAACCCCCACACAAGAATACATTTCTGTTCACAGATTCAGCCTGGGCGTCATTTTAAACCGAATGATCAAAACAAAATATTTCAGTCATGGCTAAAGCTGAATGAATTAATTATATAGAGAAAAAAATATGCAAAGTAAACATTACCTTGGTAAGGCAGAAAATGTTGTTGTTTAGGTGGGCTTTATTGGATTTTAGTGATTCAGCCTCCAAGAAAGGTTTGTTTTTATGATCAAGGAACCTGACCTGAATTACTTTATTGCACACACAAGGCTATCGTTACGGAGGTTGCCCAGGGTCATATAAATATAGTGAAAGTTAAGCGTTTCCATATACTTGAGCGCATATACGTGCACATGGTCACTCCAGTAAAGTGTTCTTAGGGCTCGTGTGTCTCCTTGTGGTGAGAGCGAAGACTGATCTAAAATCACCATTCCGATAGCGTAGTCTGCGCAATCACCATCGTCAATCATATATATTTGTATAAAGCTACAATACATTGAATGAATGATGAATCTGCTTCCACGTTGATTGATGATTACGCCTGTTTTTTTTCGTGTAACATAATCACCTGGGATCGAAAGTGCAGAGAAGAATTTCACCCCACCCAGTTAATTTAAGTATTATGTTATTATCTAACCCTAACCACAAATATTATTCACTGAGGCCAAACCTGCCGGTTGCATTTCAAATATAACGATCATTTTTATTAGTCAATAAAACTTTATTATTGTTTTTTTTCAATGATGATTTTAAGGTATACATTCAGGATAACGTTCTGATGTAGGGAAAAACAACCTGGACCATCAGATGATTGTCTTATATTTTATGGAAACGCGGCATTTAGAATTTTGAGTTGATCTCTTGGAAATTATTTGTGATCTCTTGCGACGATGGGGACGCACGGTCAAGGTGTCGTGTGGAACTTGACGTCACCTGACATCGCGCATCGAAGACACAAAAACGGAAGTCGGAGCGGGGGACCTGTCAGATCACAGGTGTTTGACCGGCGTAGTAACATCGAGCGGTACCGGGAAGGTAAGTCACTATTAATATCATAATATCATAATCATTGGAAGATACTGTCAGCTACGTGCATAGAGGCTAAATTCCAACTTAGAATCTGGGATGTCTCGCAAAAATTGTTCTTCAGGAGACGTAGCATAATAAATAATATGTAAAAATAAAAGAAACGGCATAGTTACACTAACGGAAACAAAATGCTTGCATAAATCTCACGTTTCCATTATCTAACCGAAAGGAGGAAACCGGATAATTGTATTACAAATGCAGTCGACAATATTAGCTTTGAAATATTTATTCGTTTTCTGTGTTGCATGTAGGATCGCCATGTACCTTGTATACTTCACTCCATAATCCTCTTTAATTTCTGTTCTTTCCTGTTCTCGCAAATCGCACAGTATATTATAAATGGACCGGAATTTGTGTCCTGGGAGCGACACCGTAGCCTACATAAAATGTCAACCTAGGCCATTAAAAGACGCGATCAGGTGGATAGATCAGCTAGCCTATAGGAGCTGTGAAGTCTCCTGAATTGCGACGTAATGTGTCTTTCCCTAACATGCACTGTAATTTGTTTGCTTTTTCTTCATTCGCTGTTTCTTTAAATGATATTACGTCTGTAGAAAACATCTCCCTTCGGACATGCACATTTTACTGCGCTCATACATACAGCATATGCAAATGATGTTCTCAAGGTCATAATCTGTGAAAAAGGAAGTCAAGGGTAGTGTGGAGCTCAGTAGATAATAAGGCTACCCTCTGTTTTGACCCCAAGATTTCCTAAGTTGTCTGTTGCTTTTGACAAAAGCGTTTGCTAAATTTAAAATATTGTCCATATCAATAAGTAATTTGCATGCTCTGGTATAAACATGCTTTTGTAAAATGAAGAAGCATCACACCTTCATCCACAGCCTTAATCACATCATCAGGATCAATAGCGACATAAAAGGCTGTAGTTCTGTTTGAAGCACAAATGACCAGGTTGATCTTATTTTGAGCCTATTACAAAAATACCCAGGTCACTGGAAAAGAGTATAATGTTCAGAAAAGTTGATTAAAAATAGAAAAAAGATGGTTCAGTAACAAGGTGGCATGTCCATCATAGCAGGGCCAGTCCAACCCTTTTCAGGGCCTTGAGCAAAATTTGATCAACACACTTGTCATTTGTCATCTTCCTTCCCATTCTGACAGGCTGATGGAATGTGGAGCCCCCTGGTGGCCACTGGGCCAAAAGCAGCTGCTTAGTCGGCTTATGCCTTCGGCAGACATCACAGCAACGGTCAGGCCACCGGGAAGCCAGGAGACATTCTGGAATATTTCTGTTTATAGGTTTACCAGGAGCCAATACCCCCTAGACAGGACCCAGTAATTATCAATAGTTAATTTTATGTTCATTACATTTCACTTTTTCCTCTTTCAGTTACCCCAACACTCATAATGTCTTCAGACAAACACCGGTATGATGACGACGGAGCTTCTTCCAAGTTAGTGAGAAAGGCGAAAGAGTCCCCCTTTGTACCAATAGGTAAGTTAACAATGAACCGCTGTCTCAGAGAACTGTCTCATGTAGGACTGCTGGCAGCTGTTACCTGTCTCCATGCCTGCTGTTCTTCACTGATGTTTGTTGCTGGTGAGTGGGCGGGGCCTCTTCGGGATGCTGTGCGATGGCTGTGGTGCGAAGCGGGCATGTGGTAGCCGGACAGCTCCTCAGCCTGGCCCTCGATGCTGTGTGCACTGCAGGCATGGCCGGCTTCGCAGCCATCGTCACCTACGGGCTGTTTAAGCTCAAGTCTCGAGGGGACAAAAAAATGTCGCTGCACCTCATCCACATGCGTGTGGGCGCTCAGGGCTTCGTGGTGGGTGCCATGACGATTGGTGAGTGGCCTTTACTAACTGCCTTCCATGCTGTGTTTGATGCAACTCACCTTTGCTTGTTTAATGTCACATTGACTGTGGTTCGTTGCACTTTTAATTCAGATGGTCTGTCATGGTGGATGTTCTATCCCAGCGAATAATGCAGATGATGGTTTAAAAAAAACGCAGCATCAGACATTCATGCTTATCTCTCCAACATTGGCTCTCTGTGCTGGTTATGCTGTCAGAAACACTGATTTCTTGGTGCAGAAATATGTTAGTTTTATAGTAGTCGGCAGCAGGCTAACAGGGCGGAATCTATATGACTCCAGACAATATTCTACTAATGCTCACTAATATATTTGCCTTTAGGTGTCATATATTCGATGTACAAAGAGTACATGTCACCAGGGAACACCAACAGCGATAAAAAATGAAGGCGTCTCAGCCCATGTGACCTGTCCAGCACTGCTGCACATGTATGGTCCATCCGTCACCAAGGAAATCCAGCACAGCGCTGTGTCACTACATCCGGACAGCCCTTGGTGTCCGGCGCCCTGTGCTTCACCTCCAGAGGCCTGGTTTTCCATTAACCAATTTAAGCATCAGTTGGATTTTAGTACATTTAGACGAGGATATATCTAGGATGAGCTTCAGAGTGCCAAAAGTGCGCTTTATATTAGCAGAAGAAATGTATAGAGCTGCTCTAAAGCTGACTGAACGTAAAAATTCCCTTTAAAGGTAGGGAGAAAACCAGAAGAAAATATTCAGGGATACAGATTTTATATGTTTATTTTGGTACTGTAATTAGCGTACTGTACAGGAAGTGTCAGTAATCTACAAATGAAAGAATACCAAAGAAATAGTTTTATTTGTTAATACAATTTCAAATTGTATTACCCATATTTTGTCAGGTGTCTTTATATGGAGCATTTACTATGTGCAAATACTATGTTTCATGTTTTCCATTTAAAGCTGTAACAATACATTAGATGTTAAAACAGTCATTTAGTAATATGCATAAAATTTTTACATTGGGATATCAGATTGTATACATTACTCTAATGTATCTTGTAACAGAATGAAGTTAAAAGAGCAAAGACTTGTAACAGTTTAGTGCAAGTTATTTAAAACATTTAATACCACTTTGTCTGTAACGTGATTAATTTGTACTGCGTGTCACACAGTCACTTCTTTAAAACGCCACCTAGTGGCAAAAATGTCAGCATCTTTGAGATTTGATTCTTTTGATTTGTCTGCCAAATCCCTTGAAAGCACCATACTGAGGTTGTAAAAACATCACATGGATTTTATCCCTCAAAATTTATTGCTAAGTTTTTTTGTTCTCACTGAGTGATAACGTGTGCCAAAATAATCAGTACATATTGACGTATGTAAACAGATTTTGCCACATCAATGTAGCGCATCATGGTACCATCCCATAGTCCTATAACTGATTTTAAGCAAAATCAAATAACCATGAAACAGGATTCCATGGACCTGTAAATGAAGAGGATTAAAAAAACACAGCAGTGGTAATGAAACCTGCTAAATGATTTACACTTAGTGGCCTCTTTATTAGGAACACCCTGCCAGTACCAGGCAGGACCCACTTTTGTCTCCAGAACCACTTCAAAGCTTTTAGAGAAGCTGTTCTTTATACCACTGTTCTGCACTGAGCTGTTATTTTTGCTTCTGTTGACTGGTTGGTTTTAATAAGTCTGGCCATTCTCCTCTGACCTTCCTCATCAACACGCTGCTTCTGCCCACAGAAGTACCACTGACTGATGTTTTTTGTTCACCGCATCAAGCTCTGCAAGACACCAGACTCAAACTCTGGAAACGATAGTCCGCAAAATCCCATCTTAGAATCATCACGTTTGGCACCAACAATCACACCACATTGAAAAGCAGTGGTGGGGCTGGGTATTCATTTATGGCAGGGTTCTTCAAATCTGGACCCCGATTCCAAATCCGGGCCGTGTTTTCAGTTCTCCCAGGTAGTTAGTTTAATAATTACTGATTCTGATTGGTCAGAGGCTTCTCACCTGGCTCACAGGTAACGGAAGGCTGGAAAACCAGCAGGGCTCAGACCTCGAGGACTGTGACTGGAATAAGGGAAAATCACAAATGGATGCAGCATCTGTTTTATGTTACTGTAGGCTAATACTTACGATGCAGATCTATCCAGTTATTAAATGTACTTTCATTGTTTGTCGAGCTTCTGTTTTTAGAACCGTAGGCCAAATTGATTTTAGATTTAGTACTTTTTTGTTCTTAAACATTCACCTTCTGTCATAAACTGACGAGAAACAAGTTTGTTGATTGATATAGTGGATTGAAACACATGTCGCAGTTGCTTTACTTGACACCATGCAATACTAATAAAGGCATAATTCTCTTTATTTTCAGACGTTCTAATTTGTCTGTACTAAATAGTTATGTTTACATTTAATTTTTACCACACTCTGGTTTTAAAACTCCACATGTAGCCTCCACTTCTTGGAAAATCCGGAGATTTATAGCATGTGTCGATATTCTGCCTAAAAATACCCAGATATGGTTTTTGGTCCATATCAACATATCAGACCTAAAAAGCAGGTAGATCAGGAGTCTTAGCCACTCTCATTTTTAGTCAAACAGTAACCAAACCTCTTGACCTTGCCTGCATGCTGCAAATATCTGCAGCCACATCATTTAGTGTTTAAAAGAACAAGCAGTTTGCGTAAGCAAGCAGGTGTAGCTAATAAATTGGCCACTGTGAGTGTAAAAATATATTTAAAAATCATCCATCCATCCATCTTCCAACCTCTTTTCCTGGACTGGGTTGAGGAGGAGCCTATCCCAGTGAGCACTGGGTACATTTCAGATGACTATCTGGATGTCTGTCACACTGCACATATAGTGAGCAATTTAGAGATGCCAGGTGGCCTCAGGGCACACCTTTGGACTTTGGGAGGAATTGAGACTATGTAGAGGAATTCTGAGCAATACAGAGGGAACATGCAAGCTCCGCACACACACACTGGATGATGGATTTGAACCCTCAACCTTGAGGTCATGGGGCAGTAGTGCTGTTCAGTGAACTACTGTGCTGCCAAACAGACAAAGCACAATAAAATAAATACATATGCACATTTCTACTAAGTGTTTCGTAAAAAAAAAATCATTTTAAATTATAAAAAAATTCATAATATTTTTAGATTTTAAATTTAATTTCCAATATGTCAAGGTTTTCAAAAACCCTGAAATATACAGGAAATAGTCAAGAAAATACAGGCAACCAAATTCTGAGAGGTCAAAGTTCACCACGATCTTGCAGTTTAGAACAGGTTTACACTCTGTTTCACTGCTAAACTTAACTGTTCCCTGTTAACTGTTAACATCCACTATAACCAAAGCTGACACCGAAAGAAAAGCCATTTTTGTGCAACGTTATTCACGTTACACATAAGGCACAGGGAAGTAGCGCTAGCTGGACAGGAGCCGTTTCCGCCCCAGCAGGCATCCAGAGGAGGTCATTCCTTCTGCCCATGCTTGTCGTCTCCACTCTCATTCTCCGTCCTCACATACGACACCTCAGCGCCCTCTGGCACCTCCATGTCGTTCAGTAAGTAAATGTTCCTGTGGCCTGTGATCCCCATTTTCACCTGCGAGAGAGGAAAACAGACGGGGCGAGAAGGGTTTCCCCATGGTTATCACAGCACTCAAACTGCACTTCAGTCACACTGCTGCAGTAAGAGCATCACAGTTACGATGACACTAATGACACAAATCAAAATCTCGATCTGAAAGGATACACAATATTTATACTGTGTTGCTGTCAGAACTGGCGGTTTACCGGATTGATTAATCAATCACAGACACAGCAAAACAAAAAAAAACAACTGGATTTGTCTAAGGTTTTAGTTTTTATTTGGGGTGCAATTCAAGTTATTTCAATAAGAAATTAAACACAAGCTTTGCCATACATCTTAGTTACACTGAATTTTTGGGTATCACAGTTAAGTTATTGAATGGATCTCATTTTGAGTGATTATGGGAAAGGCAGATGTAACCAAAACAATCACTATAATACAAGGTGACATCGATTCAACAATCTAAAATACTGAAAACTGTGTAACTGACAGAAGTCGTAAAACCCAGTAGTAGTTTAATAGCATATTAAAGGAAACCACACAACTTCAATCATTTAATGCTTTAACATCTGCCCAATAAAAATAAAATTATTTCATAAAATGAAATGCAAACAAGTGCACATAGAGAACCTTTGGCAATGTAAATTAGTGCAACCATTTCATGTGGTAGCCCAGTTTTAAAAGTGCCAATATCCTGTTTGATAATTCACCATTCAGTGTGAAAAAGAAACAGATAACGAAACCGAACACATATAATGGAAAATATAAAATTAGAGTGGCTTTTACAAAGATCTGTCACATGTATGTACTGTGCAGTCTGTCCATCACCATTCTAGCTCTTTACATTAACTCAAACACCAGTAATTTATATTAAACCACTGATAACTGAGACATTCAGCAATTTCTGTCTGACTCTGCGATAATGAAAAGATACTTGAGGTTCCCTTTTATTAGAATCCTAGTCATAAATAAAGAACAATCTCCACATCTAACAATTAGTAAATGAAAAACTGAAAACAGGTAAGTGCTTGTTTCAAAATAACTAAATTATACAGAACATAAAACTCAAGACATAACATATTCAGCATTCAAGCTTCACATCTCTTGATTGTCTAAGAAATACTTAATAAAACTGTCTAACAGAAAACAACTATTGAACAGAACAGCTTACTAACTGGTGAGTAGGAAATATGTTTCACTGTGGTCATACAGGGATCTGACCTATTAAAGTCAAGTGCAAACTTAGTTAAGAAAAACACATGTTTAAAACCCATAAACCCTGAATGCTCAGTGCACAAATTATTTGTCTTACTGCCAACTCATTACTAACAATTCAAAATTTTGACCTCTGAAAACTTACAGTTGAAGGTAATGAAAAAATAAACATATGTTATACAGTCTGTAAAATAAACACAATAAACCATTTAGCTAATGTTTAAAAGGATCATTTAACTACTAATTCAGCCTGTCTTCCAACTCATTCCATCTGATATCCTTGTCATGGTCGTAGGGTAGTTATTGAAATATTCAGTAATAATTTCTAATATATTAATTAAACATTTTTAAGTTAAACGCAAAGAGAAACTGTAACTGTCTCCGTAAATAAACCTTACCCAGAGTAGCTGTATCTCAGTTTGAGCTCTGAGAACTGGCTGCACAGACAGCTGTGTTTACATGCAGCACTGGGGCCCTGTTAAGTGCAGACACCCCAGGCGTGACCCTACACTTTTGTGACTCTCTCTTCGTTTTGGTGTGTGAAGAAAGCTGGACAGCTGTGGGAACTCTGCCGCTGTATTCTAACAGTCGGGTTCAGACTCTTCCCCTATCAGCACGGTGGGGCCATTCCTTACCCTGCTGCCAAAGTCCAGACAGGACAGCCCCAAGACGACCAAACACTGCCAAGCCTGTGGAAACAATGTCAGGGAAAAGGCATTATGCACAGATGAACTGCAGGGTGGAATGGTGGCCCACTGGGTATGGGTTTCATTCCCACTCCCGGCTCTGTATGTATGCAGTTCTCGATGCTCCCGGTGTTTGTGCCAGTTTCTTCCCATGGTATAAAAAAATTCTAGTTGGTTTAAGGTGTGTCATTGTGGAAGAAGTATCTGTATTTCTTAATTTGACAGTATTTATAAAAAGCTATGGCTACTGACACCATGACATCTGAAATACACAGCTTGTTTAATCTATTTTCTACGATTTTGGGAAGCTTATTTTCTCAGAATATGGTTTCCCAGTTCAACATGTCCCCATGAGACACATTGATGACACAGTATCCATTTCATCCAAATGGGTTGAGACCCTGTGTCTTTCCTAGGCTGTGCTCTGAACCCAGATTGGTTGTACGTTTCTTGATGGTGCAACTTATGGCTGGGCGATATGGCTAAGTATTTTATCATGATAATTTTTTCCCATGTCGGCTAATATCGATAACTATCACTATAACTATCAGTATAATTTGTAAATCGTTATTTTAATAATAATGAATTACTCCTTTACTTTAAGGCTGCATTTATACTTACAGTTGTCTTAGGTTTCCCTGCAGGATTTCCCTTAAATAGAACATTTAATAGATGATGAACTGAATGGACTGCAAACTAAAATCTAATTGAAATAATAAATCATAGTCATTTTTTTGCAATAGGGAGTAAAACTAGTAACATACTGACAGTAAAGTTTATCACTGGCTATTCCCTCTGACTACCTCTCTTCTCTTTATAGGGGGCAGGTTTGATATTGCTGATAGTTTGTCATCATCATTATATTGTTCAAAAAAAGCCTCTGTTCCATTTCGTACCAATATGGGGCACGACTGAAATTTGCAGCACTAATTGCTAGTGTCTGTGACTCTACATGCTTGCATTCTGTATGTTCTGAATGGAAATAAGTGGTGAAATAAATTTGTAGCGTTTCCAGATTTAGTTGGCACAAGATTTCGGCAGAGACTGCAATACACAGCACCAGTCTGTCACGTGTCGTAGGTGTCTTTAAATTGCCAAAGTCCTGCCACGCCACCAACGTTCTTTTACTGGTTTATCCACAATATCTCCTTTTTTGAAAGTTTCTGTGGCTGCTTTGCTTTCTTTCCCATGACTAACGAGTATTACCAGCACAATAGCATGTGCGGCGCTCCTCTGTTAACTCAATAAACCTTGCTGCGCGTTTGCTGTGCATTTGCTGTGCGTAGGCTGCCCATTCGCGAAACACAGCCATCGGTAACGGGCCAGGTTCTTCGCTCTGCCCCAACAAAATACAACCGCTCGTTTTCTTCCTAGTGTTTCTGAAATCTCTGTGGATTATTTCTCTTACACTTAATTTTACTGTGGACTTTCATTTTGGATTTCTCTGGATTACCCTTGTTGGTTGGGCTGCTTGGGACTCACTTGCTCTCTCTGAGCTGCTCTGCTTTTTTGACTGTGTTGTCTTCCTGCCTGTGTATTACATCATCTTATTTACTCAGTAAATCCCGTTTGTGTTTCTACGGCTGCGTCTGCGCTTGTGCTCCATTGCTGTTACTGACAATCAGTCACAGAGCAAGTGACATCATCGAAACAGGTTATAAATCATACTGAACTGATCGTGCAGTTGTCACACTGGCATTGAGGAAAATTATATCATGATAATTATCATTATCATTTTATCGCCCAGCAATAGAGTGACTGATTCCTAGAATTACAGAATTAATTTTTTGGGGAAAGAGTTCTAGCAGACATAAGTGCTGTACAAGCATGGACATCAGTTGCTCTAGAGTGTAGAAATGACCAGGAACATCACCATAGAAACATCTTCAGGTATGTGATTAGCTCAGTAACAATAGTAATTGTGCCAGGAAGTCAAAGATTTGGTACTGGAAGAACAATCACTATACATTATCTGCACTGGCAAAATGGACGGGTTGAGAAAACAGTTATATTCTTCGTTTCTTTTAAATAGAGGTTTTGATTCATGTCAGGTTTGTGATCCACTCACCAAGTACACCACGAAGCAGAGGTAGGCGATGGAGAGGATGGAGGCCAACACGTAGAGCAGGACACTATTTAGGGTGGTGACATACACCACTACGAAGTACATGTTGATGGCGCACACCAGGAGGATGACCGTGCCTCCAGCAACCTTCCAGGCTCTGCACGGGAGAAAAGTTTTCAAGCATGGGAGGGAAGCGCAACTTTAGGGTTAGGGGCCATAAGTACTCATGGGTGGGGGGGCGGTGGAAGTGTAGGAGAACTCAAGCATGATGGGGAAGAAGATCTGAACCATCACTTTTGGCCATCTTCTGTTATACTTACATTCCATTAGCAAACTCATTCATGAGAGAAGACAGGCTGGTGAAGGTCAATATTGGGATCAAAGCAAATGGGAGCTAGAAAATGGAAGAAAGACTCGAATGACTCAAAAATGAAGGAAAACCACATTCATCCACGCCGGAGAGGTAGGGCTCTAACCTGCATGCTCTGCAGCACGTTGAGGAAGTCGTTCATGCCCGTGAGGCGATGCACGTCCTGGAAGATGGCCACCAGCAGGGTGGGTGTGATGGCGATGGAGCGAGTCAGCAGCACCCGCGCAAAACGGGACCAGCGTAGGTTCAGGAATCCCTGAGGCGGACGCCAGACGGACAGGAGTTAAAAAGCCGAGCCAGTGACCAATTTAGGCGCGTCCCGCATCGCCGGTCCGCCCTCCGCCACTGACCTCCATGACGAACTGCCCGGAATACGTGCCGGTCATTGTGGAGCTCTGCCCTGCCGCGAGAATGCCCAGCGCCCAGATGTACAGAGCCGCTGGCCCAAAGAAGCAGCCCAGAACCACGCCCTTTCAGTCCAAAAGGCACGGGGGGATGTCAGTGTTATACACAATTCCATAGTGATAGGGCTGTCTGATCACGTGCCGCATGTGAAATAATCACCAGGGCTTTTCATGATGGGAAAGACACTGGCCTAGACACCAGCTTTTCTACATGGACATTTATTTACGCTGATGATTTGATAAGCAGACTAGTAGTATGGCTAAACTATTAATGAGGATGCATTTTGTGATGCTCAATAGTCAGTAGTCTGTATAAATTGGGTGTCGCAATTAATATTTTAGGCGCACTACTATTCTGCTTATCAAATCATCCGGATAATACTGGCGTCCGTTAAAATGTTGTGCAAGTGCCCTATAATTGCGACTACATCACGATGTGATCGGGACAGCCCTACGCAATGAATAGCACCCTTTATAGAACCATTTGCTTACCCCTTTGTAGATGTCCACTTCTAGTGTGCCGTTATTTTGGGGGAAAAGGGCAGCGTGTGGGCTTCCTGTCTGGTTACATTTCTCATGCTGCAAGACGGGGGATGCAGGGATGCAGGGCCTGTTACTTGCAGGAAATGGCGCAAACTGACAACTCGAGTGACGGCCTAAGTTAAGACTCACCACGGAGAGGTTGGTACGATCATAGAAGGCCTCAGCAAAAACGGCCACCACAAAGACATTGATGAGGAAGGACACGAAGAGCGCTACTGCTGACTCAATGAAGAAGTACTTGTTGGCTTCTTTCACTTCCTTCTTGTTGGTTCTGTCTACCTGGCGAGACTGGAGGAAAAAAAAAAAGAAGAAAAGATACTGAGAGATTCACAGCCTCGCCGAGGAGTGGCCAAGTTACTCTACCTTGACCTGCGACTACTTCATGCTGTTCCATGCAATCAACTGTGCTTCAGCCTTGAAGCTACTTTGCGTGACCCTACCACTGATTTTCCCTAAACAGCACATGAACATTCCTGGAGGCCTGAGGCCTGGTACCTTAACGAGGGCGGAATGCAGGTAGATGTTGTGTGGCATTATGACAGCTCCCACGATGCCCACAGCTTGTTCCAGCTGGACAGGACCACAATCCTTGCAGTAGGGCATGAACATCCCCTTCAGCAGTTCTCCTTGATTCGGTCCCACAACCACGTACTGCGGAGACGAATTGAGAATATGGACGAACATTAAAAAAATATCACAATCGGGTCAGTTGGCCGCTCTAGTCGTCAGCTGAAAACTCGGGTACCTCGTATCCAAATGTGATGGCCATAATCGTGATGAGAAATCCGAAAAAGGCCTCGAGCTTCCTCAGACCTGTTGCCCGGGGAATCAAATGGGTGAGATGCTGAAAAGGTGCAGAGGAATCGGGGGGGAAAAGTTTGCGGTGGTGAGGCCTCTAGATGGGAGGGCCACCTACCGTACTTGTCCAGAAAGAGGAAAACGAACGTGTCAAAGATGGTGATGAGGACGCCGGCCCACAGCGGGATCCTGTGAGGACGGTGGAAGCACGGCTCAGCGTCATGGCCTCGTACCCGGCTCGGTGCGGCCCGGTGGCGCCTACCTACCTGCCCGTGGAGAGGAGGTTGAATGCGATGGCACAGCCGATGACCTCCTGCATGTCCGAACCGATGATAGCCAGCTCCACCATGAGCCACAGGAGGATACGAGGAACCTGAACGTGACACAAAAACAACCACTGAACTGGAATCGAGGTTTATTCACTAAGCACGAACATGCACAAGGAATTCTACTTGGTGCAAATGGTGCAGACGTAAGGATAGACAGACATAGCTAAACAGAGAAAAATACAGTAAATACAATAAATATACAGCATGTAAAGTCATAAAAATCAGATATAAATATACGAAAGAAAATTTTAAATGATTATAATTATAATTATATGAAAGTATGTGAACTCGCTAGAGGGTAAAAGCCGTTAGATGATGAGTCACAGTAACTTTAAGAACTATGTAATGTAATGTAAGGTCAAGACGCCAGTGTGAAAATCTGACATGCAAAAGAAGCAAAGAGATTCGCAGGTAACTGTCCTCTATAGTTCCACTTGCATGCATGAATGAGAAAGACGCATATATTCAACCAAAAAGACATAAGACAGAAGGGAACTCGACATAAATAACGAGTAGACTAAGTCTTTTTGTACAACCATCTGTTGCTTTTTCAGTCCAGTCTGTGTGCAGACGTCAACCAGTGGGGACTTACGGTGGGATACTGCCTGTTGCAGACCTCCGCCAGGTGCATGCCGGTGACGACGCCCAGCCGAGCCGCGAGCCGCTGCAGCAGGAGGCCGATGATGGTGGCGCCCAGCAGGACCCAAAGTAGCTAGCAGTAACAAACGCACAGACATAGGTGTGATCAGTACGTTAATAAATGTAGCCAGTTCAAAGATGGAGGAAAGACGGGGTACCTTAAATCCAGCTTTGGCACCAGACTGCAAGTCAGATTCGATGTTTCCTGGGTCCAGGTACGCAATGCTCATCAGGAAGCCGGGTCCAGTGAAAGCCCACAGCTTCCGAAAACTGAAGCCCATCTAAGGGTTTTGAAGGATCCGTTGCATTGGCATTGAGAGAAGCATTCATCATCAGCTGTATTCATTGATAATAACAAAATGATTATAGTAAATTGGATCTTTATCTGTAAATGGTTCTTCACAGTACCTGACCACCATCTTCAGGAACAGGAATCTTCTCCTCAAAGTATGTGGAGAAGGCATCATCGTCTGTCGCTGGTCCAATGGAGCTGTAGACCGAGTTTTGAACAGCTCTGTTTTCTTCCGCCTCCACTGCACCATGGGGGGGGGGGGGGTTGAAGGGGACAAAAAAATAGACAATGAAGCAAGGCTGAGTCAGCGCTACTCCTCACATTAACAATGGCTCTTTTAGCATAGATAGTCTGGACATTGATAATGAACGAACGTCCCTTGATATCACTCGTAAGCAGCATGTCTTGGGTCATACTCTGCCAGACATAATGAAGTAATAGATTCTTGCCCTGACTTTCATAGTAACAACCTTTACATAACAGAGTAACCATCGACATGCCAAAGTGAGGCTAATAAGTATTGCATTCCAATTGGAAAGCAAAGTTTAGAAGATCCTTAAATAATGCCCCCAAGCTCCAATTGAGAAGCATAATCGGTGTCGACTGTTAATCAAAAAGCCCACCGGCTTGAATTTAACCACCCGAGCCACCCAGATACTCACTGAGCCTGGAGCGCTCACCCATCCTGCACTCCCGTGCCGGCAACTCCCTCCGGCAGGTGAGCACGGCCAGACGTCGACCTCCACCGATCACCACCTCCCTCTCAGCTCTCCCTCTGCTCCTCTCATGCTTTTTGCCCCCAGCCTCGACCACCCGGGCAGCTCTATATTTAAGGCCAGCCGAGCCACAAGGTGCCACCCACTTCCTGTTTCAACAGCGCACCGCGTGCTGAACTCTGACTGTCTGCACTCTCACACATTCCTGCACGAGAACCTTTGGCCTCTTTCTTTTACAATTAAATCAAGACCAATTTACTCTGTAATATTCAAAAAAATGTATTGAAGCCTCATACAGCTTTATTTTTATTTATGTTGTTTGGTTATATGTAGCATATGCAGTAAATTAAACTGTCTCTTTCAGGAAGTGGCCTATTTCAGTCAGAAAGTGAAACTGGCACTGCATGTGCTCACATATTACCATAATTATACTATTACCGTAACTGGATGCTACACGTGTTTATAAAGTATTGTCTATACAAAACGGCCTTGTGTCAAATGAACTGCATAGCACAACTTATCATATGCAATTAAAAATGACATAGAAATATAGAAATTGCTTCATTTCAAGTTATACATACTTCAAAGAAATCCAATACTAAATTTCCATGGTGCTGACAGCATTATTCACTTAAAATGCCTGTTGCTTTGAAGGTCTTTTATTCAACATGATGAAGTCTTTTACCTTCTAGGAGATCCGGCTCCTGGTCTGTGTTCATGAAGACAGAGGACAAACGGGCCAATACTCAAGGGGACGAAGGCTTCACCAAAGGGGGGGAAAAAAACAGCAATCAAAGTGCAGACAACAGAAATGCATTCATATCTCCAAATACAGCGTTTTAATTGGAGCTGGGGGGGTTTCAAACCTCAGTAGAGAAGCAAAGAGATAAAGGTAAAAGGTTGGAGAATATTGATGAGGCATGAGTTAAGGCAAAACAAAAACAAACGAACAAAAACATGGTGTGACAGCAGAAGAGAAAATCTGCACCATCATTATGATGCTGCAAAAATCGGAAGAATGCGGTACCATCAAAGAGAACATTTACAAAACAAAAACTAATGAATTCAGAAAAGGGGAATCTGTGGATAGCAGAGTCAACTTTGTGGTTAGAAAGCCTTGGTTCCTTTACTGGCAAATTTCACTTCCCTGAATGCAGAAAACCAAGACACTTTCACATCGCATTCAGTTCATTATAGTGTGAAAGTAACATTTTAGTGAAGCAGCCACCGTGACCAATTAAAAAAACCCACATTCGTTAAATGGAGAGACTTAAATGAATTACTGCGACACATACTTATACAGTCACCTTTTTCAGGGATGGAATGCAAGAGAATAAGCTTTGACTCACACTGCAGATGCTTCATGACAGGATTACTTGCTGCTGTCATTAAAGCAAACTCTGAATCATCTCTGGTGTTATAGGCCAAGCCAAGAAGAATTCAGCAACTACCCAGCAATCTACTGTATTTCACTGTAGTTAAACCGTTATATCTATACATTCATCTTCTAACCACTCATCTTGAATGGGCTTGTGGGGGAACTGCGATAGTATCACATACGTAACTAGCGAAAAATACATAAGAGGCACTTTCCCCACTTAGGTTCTTGGGCTGCCTCATGGCGTAACAGGAACCATGACCTTCATGCCAAATAAGCACGGGAGACCCGAAAGGCTCGCAGGTTAGACTTCACATACAAATTCTCATGGAACTACATCTCTACCCCAAACCAGTGGAGGATGAACAGATCATTGAGTTCTGGCTTGATATTGGGGGGATCGGTCCAAAAATACAGGACAGATTGCCGCCCGTATTGGTTCAAAACAGGACACAGCATTTTAATTTATATTTTATTTATAGAGCCTGAGACATGTTTATAGCTCTTTATTCAATCTGGCCAGATCGATTTTTCATTTTCCACTGAATCAAAATGCTTTATCATTGTTTCACGAATAAGCAACTTTCACTGCCAGCACCAGCATTATTAGGCAAAAAATAGATTAGCTAACAAATCTGAAAAAGCAGGCAAAATGGATTCATTCATGTATTTAATTCAATTGAAATAGGAAAATAAAAACCATCTGCTTAGTTTTTGCTCCACTGCTTCTATCTCTTCTCTCACTAAAAGCCCCACCCAGTTATTCACAGTCCAGTGAAAAGTACATACTCCAGACAAGATACTAAAAAAAATGGGTTCTGTAACTACCTCCGAGGAACTCCAGTCGGGCTGACTTCCTGAGGTGGGGATGCGACAGTTTTCCCGATTCCTGTAAAAGGTTCTGGCTCCTAAAACAAACGTTCTTGTGGTGGGACGGTGTCTACTATTACAGTATCAGAGGGTCTTACTGATTATGCCGGTCTCAAGGTCACACTAAAGTTACTATTGCGGACTTACGGTCAAAGCTCAGCCATTCAGTACCTCTGCAATGCACTTTCAACACATCAACACCACAAAAAAATTGTTTTGCTCTCCTGCTCTTCACGCCCCCCTTGTTTCTATGGTCTCTGTGGTCCGTGGCCTTCAGAGCGTGATACTGGGAGAATGTCATGGGAAGTGCTGTCTCACGAGACTCTATTTTAACATCACGCACCGCATGACTTTGTCAGCAAAATTTTACACCACTGCAGACTTTCAGCAACACAATTCATCAAAGATTCCCACCAACACAAACACACTTCACTGTAACATTATCGTTCCTTTAGGTGATTAATGTATTATATTGTATTCAATAAAGACAAGTATCCAAGACAAAACCAACTAATTTATGTTTCTTACTAAGCAGCAGTGATTATGAATTTGATGATATAGACTACCGGTCAAATGTTTTTCCATTTCCCCAATTTTCCCATTTTTTTTTTTTTTTTAATTATGCAGTTTAATGTCTCGTTGCACTCTGAAATTAAAGCATAGTACAAATAAGCAATTGGAGTTAAAAAAGAAATCATGGAATCAATTTATAGACCAAAATGTATTCTAAACTTTTGACTCAAAGTAGCCACCTTTGGCAGATATAACAGCTGAACACACTCGTGGCATTCTTTCTGCAATAGAAATCAAATATTCTTCAGAAAGTTCTTCCCATATCTGTTGCATATGTGTGATCTGTTGTTTAAATGTGCGGCACTTGTAGGTTGGTTTGCTTTCACTCTTCTGTCCAGTTCATCCCAAACCAGCTCGATGGGGTTTAAGTCTGGAGACTGCTGGCCCCTGAGTTAGTTCTGGCATAGCTTGGACTTGTGTTTTGGGTCTTTATCTTGCTGCAGGATGAACCCCTGACCAACTAAGTGCATACCAGAAGGTATTGCATGGCGCTGCAGAATGCTGTGGTAGATGTTCTGGTGCCTCTCACTGTACAAGTCACCAACCCTGGATCCAGCAAAACAGTCCCAGACCATCACACTTCCTCCTCCTTGTTTGACAGTTGATGCCACACACTATGGAACCATCCTTTCGCCTACTCAATGGCATACAAAGATCCTGCGTGATGAACCGAAGATTTCAGATTTGGATTCATCAGTCCATAATACCTTCTTCCAGTGGTCAGTATTCCAGTGGCGGTGTCTCAAGGCCCAGGCAAGCCTCTTTGTCTTACTCTGACGTCTCAGTAATGGCTTTCTTGCTGCAACTCGTCCTGTCAAACCTGCAGCTCGAAGTCTTCTCTTCACAGTTAAAAATTAGATTTACTTACTACAACCACTATTAAGCTGTGCTTGAAGCTGTGGTGCTGTGAGCCGCTTATCATGCAAGTTGTTAACTCTCAGAAACTTGTCCTCTGATGCAGTTGTGGCTTTGGGTCTGCCAGACCTCTTCCTGTCAGATTTTGCCCCAGATTCTGAAGGAAACTGTGCTCACTGACACCTTGACTTTCTTTGCAGTTTCTCTGTAGGAAAGACCTACATTTTTAAGCGTTACGATGGTCTGTCTTTCATCCATTGATAATTGCCGCTTTCTCGCCATTTTTGTAGCAACACACTACTTTTCTGATGCTCACAAGGGTACGATACCACAGTGTGTTACAAGGGCTGTAAGTAATCCAGAAAAGTTGGTTTCAAGCTTTCAAGGCTTGATCAACCTCCATTGCTACAGAACAGCTTTAAATTGTTAACCCATGTTGTGTCCCCTGAAAAGGCCTTTTTGTATTATTCTGAAATGTACATTATTTTTCAGTTTTGGGCAGCCTTACCTCTGGCAGTTCATCACTTACCTTTTGTAAGGAAAAGTAGTAAAGATGCCCCAATGTTCTTGGATTGATCATGTGAATACAGATAGTGTTAGCCATGACTGATCAAAGGGGAAGCCAGGGGGAGAATGGGGGTTCCAGTCGGCACCACTAGGGTGATAAGGAAGATGACTGGATTG
>JABFEB020000085.1:1838514-1857519 GCA_019775895.2 Stomatorhinus ivindoensis | reverse complement strand
ACATTATATTATTTTTACTGTTCAATAAACCACCATCTTGCTGAAACTGCGGAGACTCTGCAAGTGGATTCCTTACACTTTGTACCATTTCAAACTATTCATTGGACTTGAACGACTTGAAAAGAAATAAATAACAAGAAAAATTGGGGTGTTCTAAAACTTTTGACCAGTAGTGTACTTGATGATAATACATTTTATTACATAAACAGTATATATTTAATACATTCTATAAGAAAAAAATAAAACAAAGCTTCCATTTTTCTCAACTGTAATTGCCATTGGAAAGAGAGTTTTAATATTATTTGTGCTTTCAGAATGCCAACAAGGCTGTTTTCCAACTTGCCAGAGTTGACATCACATTGCAACCACATGCCACTACAAACTTGTGGGCTCCACAATGATATATAGAGGAATGTGAGAAATTATGAGTTTATAGGCTACAACCTGTAGTTTGGGACAAGGCCATAAACCAATGCATTGGCTATCCATCCATTTGAGGTGCAAAAGTCTGATCAAAACAAACTGACAAACAACCAAACTTTTTAGGTGTCAAAAAAGAAGCAACTCAAACTCATCTCCTCAGTGTAATCCACATTAATAAGCCGTTATATGCATTTGAAAGCCACTGTGTCATTTATTTCACCTCAGTTTCAATGCACGTATTTATTTTTGGAAGGCAGATGTTTTGAATCAGAATCATATGACGATGGAGGGACACAAATATTTTTCGCACATATCTGTTCCTCAGCATTTCACCAGAATTTCAAAAAGCATTAAATGTGAAACAGCATTGTCTGTTTTGGTAGTTAAGGAACACAGACTCTTATTGTAAAAATGAGAGTCTGTTTATTGCTACCTTTTAATGGTACCAATCCTTATAGAGAATCATATTACTAAAGTACTCTTAGATACCTCTTAATGGTACTGCCCAGATGCTGTCCTTGTTCAAGAAGAAGTTTGTTGGGTTACTTTCACCCATTCATTTTGTACTGCCCTATAGAGCAAATTTCCTCAACTGTATGTAAAATAATCCAAACTAACTTCTAAATGTCCACAAAACCAGCAAATATAATGCTTTTTACAGTGTTTCACACAATCTCCACTTGTTTGTTCTTTGAAACTATATCATAATTTTAATAATAGCCAAACACAGAACATAATCGGCGCGACTCAGCTCTAGACACACCATGCAGATTATATACTAACCACTAGTTAATTGCTCACATTTTGAATAAGTGTGTGGTAGCAACCAACTGACTGCTACCCGCACACCAGACAGATAAACCAGTTTTGCAGTCTACAAACATTTATATGTATTTGGCTGGTACTAATTTCCTATGAATTTCAGGTAAGGTTTGTGTTCTAAAAAAAACATGCTTTTTCTAAAGAATTTTAAATGCAACGGTCATTGCATCTCACCTTTTATACTTACTATTACAGTGAAAGCATAAATTTAACAGCATTAATCTGTCTGTTAGTCCAATAATGTGCAGAAAACAGGTGTGCAGAAAAAAATGAAACAGAAGGAATAACAATACTGGATACTCACAAAGGCAGCATGTACAGTTTTTTAACTCTCCCTGCCTTCATCACCTCCTAATCTCCAAGCAGCAGTACACCCCAACACAGCCTATCTCCTTTGCCAGCCTAACTGAACAAAACCCTCTCACACACCCAAATGCAAGTCACAAAAAAGAAAAAGACTTGCAATCTAGCGATGAAGCATCTACTTTAATCTAAGTGAGTCTGAGATGCCCTTGCCATCTGTATAAGAAAAGACGGCTGATTTTCAATATAAAAACATATACTTAATTGCAAGGAAAATAATTGTTATATATGCACAGTTACTGCCAAATGTCTACAGCCATATTCCAAGCAAAGATCTAAAAAACAAGTAACCTTAACACTTAACAGTGCAACTGTCAAGTAATTCAAATAAATTAATGTATTAGTTCATAACTCCGACAGACAGACAGACAGACAGACAGATAGACAGATAGATAGATAGATAGATAGATAGATAATCCTAAAGGAAATTGCAGAATACGGTATTGCATAGTAGGAAACCAAACCAATTTCATAATGCTAACCGGACAAAGTTACGAAAAAATGGACACTGGGACTTAAAGTGAGTTCTTGTAGCAATACTGACTTCTACTATTTATGACTCATAATGAAAAATATTCAAAGCATGTCAGTTAGATTTGTACATGGTCAAAACGAAAGCAGAAGCACACAATCATCCAAATTGAACAAAACGTGATTTTTTGTTATATATCAAGGTAACTCCTTAATGTCGGGCCGTCGAAGGGAAGCCTTTCAGTCGGCAAAATATACCGAGGGGGGGCAAGGTAACATTTTGTCCGCGGGGCCAAAGCTTCTTGCTACGCTCCCTCCTCAACGTAACATACCCTAGTAAGTTAATCGAGGCATACCTACACTGAATATGTGTCCGCGCGCGTGTGTGTGTGTGTGTGTGTGTGTGTGTCCGTGTGTCCGCGTGTGCCCGTGTGTGTGTGTGTGTCCGTGTGCGTGTGTCCGCGTGTGCCCGTGTGTGTGTGTGTCCTGACGGGTTTGGCGTCCAGTCTCGCGCTGTTCCTTGCCTTGACTCCGTAGCTTCCGGGACTGTCTCCGGACCCTGGCAACCTTGCACAGGACAAGCGAGTACGGAAAATGGTTGGATGCATAACTACACTGGACATAGCGGCGATCACCACCTGCCGGACTTCAGACCGCAACTGGACGGAACACTAATTATATCCGGACCGCGCAGTCCCCCCGGAAAAAAAAAGTTGGGGGCCCCTGGCTTCGAGGCGCGGTGACACTTATCAAATGCTATTTATAACTTAACTACCAACATACCAAAAACTGTGTGAAAAACAGCCAAATTATTAACGTAATATAGTATATAAAATACAGAACGTCAAAGATCAACCCGTCAATCGGCGAATCTGACGCCATCGCGCTCCTAGGAAACAGGAGCGAGTGACAGAAGAGTCGCCGGACCGTTTAATACATAACATTAACCGCAGAGTGCACTTTTTATTGCAATTTACAAGCGTTAATCAAACCGAAGCAATGGTTACATTCTAACTGAATAATCAACCTCTGATTTGACGAACATCCTTTTACTGCCCAATGGTTTGATCAGTCACACGAGAATGCATCTAACCACGAGTAGGCAAAGTTTGATTGGCGCCGCTTACTGTATACTCTAACTCTGATGTATGGATATTTTATAAACGGAAATACTGTTCAGAGAATGCAATATTGGATCAAGGTCTTACCTCCACAGCTTTATTTTCTGTACATAAATGCGCGACAACTTAATGTATATGTTAAATAAAATGTTAAACAGCTAGATAAAAAGACAGGACATCAGTACACGAACTACAACATAATCATACAATGTCAGACATTGTATTCGGAAAACACACCCACTTCCTGCGTATTGGCTACAAGGTTTGCAGATTTCTCGTCATTGGCTATTGCCTTGTGTCAGTCATGTTCAAAACCGGAAGCTGTAAAATGCCGGCGAAATGGCGTCTTTGGAAACAAGTGTGGATTCCGACAAATGCCACCTACTGGTAGTGCAATCGTGACAGCGGTTTCCTTACCATTTGAAACAAACAAATAACACTTCTATATAAGGTCACTTAAATAAACACATAATGAGTTATAGTTACAGCGCACTAAATGGAATGATAAAAAATTATTATAAATATATCTTATTTATTTAATTTACTTTTGGTAAATTTATAGGAGATATTTCAAAATATTTTGTTTGGACAACATTTCTACAAGGTTACCATACATATTCAGTTCAATTAAGTTTCAATACAAACATACTGCTCTACAGATGTGCATTGCATTCGTCCTGGTTGCTAGACATACAAAGACATTTAAAATATATTAATGTGCAAAAGTCGTAGACAAACATAATGTTTAAAGCTGTTTATTTGAGTAATACGCATATTTGCTCATAAAACACTTAATGTAATATTAGAATATATGCAAATTAACAGGAACACAATAAACTCTCTTGACGGCGTCCCAGTCATTCCGTATATTCAATTAATTATACCATCAGCTAAATTAATTCACCAACTTAATTAGTTACATAAGTCAACAAGGTATATTGATTAATCAAACATGGTGTGTTGAATCAAAAAAGACATGGTGTATCAGATGATTAGTGGAAATACTGAGGTGAAGAGTGGTTTTTAAACGTCTAATCTAACACACTTCGACAGACACCATAGTTTTACACCAACGTAAAGATCATTTAAACATAATTTGTGACTGCGCAGCACTGTATAATTATAAATGGCTACGTGTACATAGAAAAATGATTCCAACATATTCCAACTTTTTAACCTCATCTGGGTTGTTATGGATCTTGAGCTTAACCTTTGGACAGAATGTCAGTTCTTTTGCGAATACTGTTTAGGAAACTGAGGGGTCAGATATAAAAGTGGATGGCACAGCAAATCATACTTACAGAAAAAGATAAGTGCTGTATCAGTGATAATCATATTTTTTATTTGAAAAACATGGGTGTTATATTCAGATATATCCAATAACAAAATCAGCAATCATTCCATATTCCGTGCATTCCAATAATCATAACTTGCACTAATGCAAACCTAGAATAATCGTAATACTTAAAAGTACATCTAAACAATAACTTCAAATTAAAAAAAAAAACATGGAAAACGTCTTTCCATTTTTCTTCAGTTTTAGTTTGGTCACATGCCACCTCAAAGTACGGAGCACCTTGTATGCCATCACTCCACACACAATTTTCTTCAGTACTTCTCTAGTTGTTATTTTCCCCTTTTTCATTTATTTGGAGACCTTGAATCACACATTCATGGATCCAAGGAGTAAAATGTATGTCTACTAATCATGCCCACTCTGGACTTTCCACTGCTACATACAATCCCTTAACACCTCACCTTTACTCATGCATTAGACTTTGGACTGCCTGTTGCTTGCATCCATGACGCATAGTCTCTTGCCTTTGGCATCATTTCCTCACTGATCTCCTGTGTTTCTTGACACATAATCACAGTGCCTGTTGAAGTGTGACTGTCAGAGCTGCTCCAGGACAATGAATCATCCTCATATTGTATCTGCAGTTCATTCTCATACTGTTCTATGCCTTTTAACCTTGTTTTTTCACTAAGTGAAACATTCTCCACCACCTGCAAACCACTTGCCTCATCTGCAGGGACAGGTTCTTTATTCTGATCTCCTGATCTCCTATTTGATCCATTTTCCACCAAATCTAAATCCTCTTGACTCTGTAATGCATTTTTTATCTCACTGCACTTGTCTACTTCCTGGTGGCCACCCAGGTCAAACAATGTCCTGTTATTTTCTGCTTCCTTCCTCATATTTTCTTGATCGTTCCATGTTTCACCAGATTCTTCTTCATTCTCAGAGTCCGGGGCTGTATGTCTACGGATTCGACTGACGGCATCCCACAGGGAACAAGGTAAAGAATGACGCTCTGAAGACTGAGGAGATGCGGCAACTTTTCTCTCTGAATTTGGAGAGATGGTAACTGGATGACAGACGGGAGGAGGCTGGGAGATACAGTCTGTATCTGTTGTGTCTAAGCTAAGGGAGGGAACACATGAGAGTGATTCAAGGTTGAGGTAGGGGGGAGTGTGTGACAGGGAAGGAGAGAGTGAGTAGGATACAGAAGGCAACAGCAGACCTGAGACAGGGTGAAATCTAGGTGGTGAGGAGGGAATGTCCTCTGTATAATGAGACACTTCCTGTTCGGTATGAGGAATGGGTAAAGATTCTTTGCTGCAAATTTTCTCATTCACAACGATGTCTTGTTTTTCAGCATAAATAACTGCATACTTCTCAGACACATGCGGCATTGAGCGCCCTATGTCATTTAACTCTTTTTCTTTGCTGATTCTCAGATTTTCCCCCAAAGCAGTAGCTCTATCCAAATCTGATAAAACCTGGCCATCAGAGATAGAATCAGTTCCCTCAAAATTGTCACTTGGGTACAGAGAGCTGGAACATGCCCGAGGAGGGGGTGGAGCAGGCTGTATGCAAACAGATGCATTTGACAAGCCAACTAGCCCAGGCTGGCTGGAAGCTCCATGATTAGCATGAGGAGACAAAGAAAGTTCTTCATGGTGGATAGTTTCATGCCTATAGACATCACCGTTTTCAAATTGACTAACTCTTATATCATTCTCAGACAGATTTTGCATTGTTTGTTTTGCGGTCATTGCTCCCAGATCAAGACTTTTCCCTAGATCTGTCAAAAACTGATCATTTGAGATAGACAGAGTATCTGCCCAGCTATTGAGTTTTTCAAGATCTTTTGTGGTACATGTTTCCAACTCAGTAGGAAGAAAATCTACAGCTAATCTTTGAGTTGTACCATGTGTTAATACATGTGTCTGATCTCTGTTTGTTGCCTTGCCATTGGATTTGTGGACAGTGCCCCTCAGAATTCTCAAAGACCTCTCCACCAGTCTCTCATGTTCAAGAGCTGCTGAAGAGAGCATGCTGGTCTTCCTCACATCTTCCAGATCAGCATCTCCATTACTCTGGGGCAATTCAGAGATGCACTTTTGATCATCTTCACTTTTTGGTTCTTGTAGAGGTATCTCTGGTGATACATCGGTTCCACACTGCATAATGATATTTTGTTGTGAAATATCCAGATTATGTTGAGAAACAGTACTGCTTGGACCTCTACAAACCTCATAATTCCCACCCTGAGGTTGTAATATGTACTGTACTTGTTCTTTTTTTGGAGGTGGAATAAATTCCGCTCTGACAACAACACAGGTAGCATCAATAACCAGAATGCCATCACCCCTGTTGGATGCAGTATCTTCCATTTCTTTAGCCATGTGTTTATCGATGAAACGACTATTGTCTCTTTGGTTTTCATAATGGTCCACTCCACTTTGTTGTTCCAAATTACTTTTAATGCACCGAATTGAAGATATATTTCTGGTTCTGGTCATATGACTTGGCACTTTCCATAAAGGAAACTCACTAGAGGTTGCACTACAGGGTTGCAGTGTTTTCTTCTTCATTACAGGAGGCACATGAATCTTAGAGCACATCACCATAGTCTCATCCTTGTCTGTTGGATTTTTCATTTTGCCTGTGATGTTCTTTGGTCTTCTTTGAATAACACTGACCAGGTCTTTTCTGTATGAAGTTACCTGCTTGTCCTGCAGCCAGGATTGAATAGCGTACTGCCTAGAGTCACAGCCCACATTCAGGTGAGAAGTCTGACTTGCAGTATAAGTAAGAGGCTTATTTGGCTGTTTAGATTGTGTCACTCCAGAATCAACCTCTGTCTGGGAATCACCGATGCTCTCTATCCATGCTCTCTTAGATATGTCCGTCCCGACATCTTCTTTGTGGATAAGTGGTGCATCACTCAACTGTTGCGAAGACGCCTGTAAGTGTCGTTTAGGGGAAGCAGTCAATCTGGCTACACCCTGAGACTGTGACATCTCAGAATATTTAGAAGGAACCAGCCGAGCAAAAGCTTCTGGAGGCAATTGTAATGCAGCCATGGGTTCTTCCCTTGTTCTGCTGCCAACGTGTCCCTGACTGCTGTCAATATCCTTCCACTTTTCATAAGCTTCTCTCTCTTTTCGCAAACCTCCATAAAATTCTTGTCTTCTGGAGTCTGAGAGTGGGTGATGCTTGTAGGCACTTTCTTGATGCTTGATGGTATGAGGGGCATGGTACGGTGGTGGTGGAATGTACCGCGGAGGTTGGTTAAAAACTCTTTGCTGTAAACGTGGATTGTGTTCCTTTCTATCCTGCCTCCAGTTTTTTCCAAGAATTGGTGGCTGAGGCAAAGTATGGGGCACCATAAGTCGTCTATGATATCTCTGTTCCCATCCTCTAGTGTGATTATATTGTTCAAATGAATGGAATATTCTTTGAGCGTCATTGCTCCTAAGTCTGCTTATCCCATGTGGGATCTTCACCCAATCCTGCACTCCCTGGGCACCATATGTCCCCCATATTTTGCCATCCGTGTGTTTCTTTCTGGGAGGTGATTGGCTGTATCGGGCTGCCCAGGGCCCCATCTCAAGATGGCTGCCATAGCTCTGGTTTGCCTTTATATCGCTCTTGTAGTTAGGGGGGTTCTTTCGCTCCCACCTCTTCCTCCACTGTTCAATTTGCCTCCTACTTTCACTGATCTGCTGTTTCCGTGCTCTCTCTATCTCAGTTTTCCTCCACTCCATTCCCTGTTTCTGATACTCACTGCAATGTTTGGAGTGAGATTCATCGATTGGAGCACCCGGGGTATAGGACACTGGCTGGTCAGTCCAGTTGGAGTAATCCCGCAAAACTCCACCCATGCTGGAGCTTGGAGCTGTCCACTTCTCACATTCACGGCTGAAATTTTGTGTCTGCTGCTGCTGGTAGGCTGGTGCATGCCGGAAATCTGATGTATATCGTTTGTCTTGGTACCTGGGGAAAAACATATTGGAGCACTTTCTTTTATATTAGTCTGTATTCCGCTACAGTCAAGGTACTACCATCCTGCAGTGAACTGTAATTTTCAGCTGCAAGACGTCTATCGATTCCTAGGAGTTCTGTCCTGATTCATATGATGTCATTTAAATAACTCATCAGTAAAAACTTTCAATATGGCTAAGTCATACTGCTTTACCACTATGGTTTCATAGCCCTACCCCATGTTATGTATAAAAATGTTTTTGAATGTATAATTTTGGTATTGCCAAAATACCCATCAATCCATTCAAAAATGTTTTTTTTAGAAATGAACATAATTACATATACTGATAATTTTATTGGGTTTATTTTAATTGGTCAAAATTGGCATACTGTATTCTGTACTTCTGATTCGGAAAGGACTTACATATGTGGGACATGTTGTCTTGGAAGAGTCCAAAATTTGTTATATGGGGGTGGCTGCCTTTTGCTTCTTGTGAACTCCATCATAGTAATCTGGCAGCCAAGGACCTAGCTAGAAACATACATCTCTTGAAAATTTACAGCTTGAAAATACTTTGGTGTTCCTGTTGTCTTAGTATTAACTTAAATGTTATTTCTCTATTGAATATCCTGAAATGTGAACTAAAACATTACTAATTTATTGTTGGCTAAGAAAACATTAACTTAATTCAAATCATACGGTATATCGTCAAATTAAAGCCATAACGTACTAATGGTGCTCAAAATAAATTTCTTGTTATTAAAACTTTAACCAATGTCACTTTCACTTTCACAGTGTCAAACTCAATCACATAACCTAAAGTTCGGTGTCACAAATTGACAATTACTCTGTTTGTTACAACTGCACACAATCACGCTTAAGTCATTGGTTTCAAATTTGCACAATAGTTCTATGGAAATAGTCCATACCTCAAGGCAGGATGAATGTGTCTCTGTCGATGCTGGGGTGGGAATGGTGCTGCCCAACACCACTGACCAGCAGTCTGTTATTAAAAGTCTCATTTCCTTCCCCCTCCCTCCTCCCCATCCATCACAGCTGGGAGCCTCCCTGTTAAATGCTAAAGTTCCTACTAAAACACATTTTTAATTAAGTCCAAACAGAACGTCATCCAACCTAACCCTTCTCCCTAGTACCTCCTGTGCGTGAGCTAACAAAGCATTCACCTCCCACTCTTAAAAAACATGCAAAGTTTGACTCTTACAAGTGTTACATTCATCCATCCATCCACTCATACACATTTTTTTATTACTCTTCTGATTGGGAACACAAATGCATTATATAGTTAGTTTATTTGGCAGAAGGCCACAAATCAATATAAAAGAGATGTCGCGGTTTAAGGGTAGGGGTGAAACCCAGGAAAACGTCCGCTACCAACTAGACACCTAAGAGGCATCTATCCTGGTCCAGATCCCACAGAGCTACATCGAAGGTGTCAGTTTCATGTTTGTTACTCCTAATTAAAGAGAGTTCTGCTGAAAAAAAGTGCCTTTTCCCCTTTAACAGATAATCAAGAACTGGAACAGCAAAAAAAAAAACAACCTATAACTGTTGACAATGTAAAATGATTGTGGGGAGACGGGCTGAGACACAGACAGAAGACAAACCAGACAGAAGCGTCGGGTTTGTCGGGTGAGAACAAGCACAGCTAGGGGGTAACAATTTCTTTTTCTTCAAAACTCTCCAGCGGAACAAACAGGCTTTTCACACAACAGCAACTCTGCACATCAGCAAAAGCCTGGACGGCAGGATGAGGCGGCGAAAGGCAAAAAAATTGTTGGTGCTAACAAAACATTCTTCAGATTGATAAAATTGCAATGTGGTCTTTTCTTTCTTTATTTCTACATAGTTCGTAGTTCAATTAGTACAGAAAGAAGCTTTAAATACTTAAGTCCACTTTTTGGTGCTGTAGCACGAAAATATTACTTCTGAAAAATATATAAAATCAATAAAAAGTTTTAATTATCTAAATATGTTAAAAGTCCACTATATATGGAAGACTTTAAACAGCAATTCACAGGTTGCATTCTATTATTTTGGGACTCTTGCTTCTAGACCAACGAGTGCTGCTGGCAATTAGGTGTGACTTACACGCATTGTCTCATGTTGTGCTGCCTTTGCACCACGACATCGGCAAGACTTCATAGTTCATTTCCATCCTTTCTTAGGGTGGCACAGTGGATGCTTATATTCTGCCCTGTGTCACTATACACCAGTTGGGAGTCAAACTTCTGTGGCAGAATGCTGTCAAAGAAGTCAGGGGTACCATGCTCCCTGCGCATCTTAGATGAAAGGTACAAGGCTGCCCCCCCATCGCACAGATGAGTCAGAGTGTCCAGCAGTAAAGTATAGGTTTCTGATAAGTACACGATGTCAGCGCCCAAAACAAGATCCCAGTCTGTGGCAAACTGACGATGATCCAATCCCCAGGATAGAGGAATTACTGCGGGGGTGGAAGAGGGCCACCCACACTGGGGCATGTTTGCGGACACATTGTTTTCCAGTTGAGGAATGGCATGAGGAAGATCAGTCAAAGTCACGGATGCTCCTGTAATTAACCAGTACAGACATTGTGAAAATTAGGCAGTGATGGAAAATGAACACTTTAAAAATTAAACATTTAAACATTATTGTATTTCCTTATATGCTTAATGGGTCACAAGCAAGGAAACAGTAAAATTAATTTCCCCACACATTTAAATCTCATACAACTATTTCATATCACCATATTGAGAATATTGCCAAGGCAAGTCACCATAGGAAAACAGCATTCTTTATCAGTTTCAAAGTTTCATCTCTCCTTAAATAGGTATGATGGCTGTTGGACAGAAACAAAAATTATGTATTTAACGTGGTTTTTCCCAAACCAGTCATCAGAGCACACTGGATGGATCCACATTTTTGTTTTATCCTAGTTCTCAGCACACCTCTAATGTATTCAGAGATTCAGAGCTCCTGATTGCTTGGGTTAGGTGATCTGGGAGGTGGGATGAAACAAAAATGTGGATTCGTCCAGTGTGCCCTGAGGACTGGTTTGAAAACGCTGGTCTAACGTACCCAAGCGTGCTGCTAAGATGCCCACAATACCAGTTCCGGCTCCAAGCTCAATTACTCTCTTTCCCTTCAAGTCAAGCATTTTTTCTTCCAAATAGCGGCAGAGACATAGTGCCTGTCAGATACAAAAACATACTTAGTACAAGTCATTCTAGAGTTTTAATAATCGACAGTATTACATTTTTAACTAATGCAACTGTGAACTCACAGCGTCCCACACCGGCGCGGCCACGCCGAGATTAGCGCCGAACAGCTGTCTTATCTTTAACTCCTGTTTTCCGAACCTGTAATAACTATCCTCGGAGAAAGTTTCAGCAAACAATCCGTCACAAACGGGAAACATATACCCTTCCTGATCTTCCGTGAGGTTCATTATAATGTTATAACGGAGAGGCCCGTGGGTAAATGTCCTCACATGTCACAGTGTTTTTACTTAGCTTGCAATCACTTGAAGCTAATATGTGAATATTTGGTCACAAAATTCTATCATCCGTCATGTACTTTGAGTACAGGTTGCATTTGCACGACATTGATTGTACATTTTCATTTTTACTGCTGAAATGGCAGTTCGTTCGTTATAAAACGCAAGACCACCTTAAAATTTCGATCACGACATGCACACGCGTCACGCTTTAATGACGTCAGGTAGAAATCCGTACTTCCCTAAATCGTCGCTTCGTTTATACATAATCAAGGCCAGCGCTTGATAGTAGCTGGATTCTTTATTCTTTATATAGAAGTGTATATATAGCCCATGAGGCAATATCACGCACTTTGTTTTACCCTTTCATTGTAATTCTATAAACGGAAATTTAAAGTGAATTAATGGATGGATGATTTGATCGCCGTTTTGTGTACCCTATGTAGGGTGACCAGATAATCCATGTCAGGGCACATTGATATTGGACAGGATTTGCTATATATTGAGTGGTCTGTCTCCTATAATCATACACGTGTCACTACGTTTAATGTGTAACAGCGGTCAAGGAAACAAACCAGTCAAAGTTTTTAGCCAAACAGAACAACCTTTCAGTTGTAAAGTAGTTTGTAAAACCTGAAGTATCTCAAAGTGTCCTCCCTGACATGGATTATCTGGTCGCCCTAAGTCTATTGGCAGTATAATGTCAACAAGAGGTGACATACAGGGGTTGGACAATGAAACTGAAACACAGTAGATATGCTCTTATTATTTGTTACAATTTATTTCTCCCAGCAGATGGCGATAGCAACAGCGGAGCTTGAACATTAAACAGACCTCCGGTAGGATGCTATCTAATCATACATCAAGTTAAATTCGAATAATTATAAGAATTCTGTAACGGAAAATTATTTTAAAATATTTAAATATCTCAGATAATGCTTTGTTAAATGTTCAGGATGGATCAGTTCAAACATTGTGCTAACCTTTAGGAAACATATTGCACATTCCTTGTTCGTTCCTTTCCTGCTTGGTCCTGATGTGTCACTTCAGTCTAATTCTAAAGGAAGACATTTTTGCTGAATCATTTGATTATGTAATTGTTTACTTCTAAGTTACATATTTGGAAGAAAGACAGACTGTCTATTGGATGGTTGACCTATATGCTGTGTCTGTCTGTCAGCCCACATTTACCTATGCTGGATGACCACATCCCCTCCTTCACACCTCTCCACCACACCCCCTCCTTCACACCTCTCCACCACATCCTCTCCACACCTCTCCACCACATCCTCTCCTTTACACCTCTCCACCACATCCCCTCCTTCACACCTCTCTACCATATCCTTTCCTTTACACCTCTCCACCACATCCCCTCCTTCACATCTCTCCACCACATCCTCTCCTTTACACCTCTCCACCACATCCCCTCCTTCACACCTCTCCACCACATCCTCTCCTTTACACCTCCCCAGCTTTTCACATAGAGCTCATGGCTGTTTAGAAACTGACCCACAGTCAGAGTCAGGGCCCATGGTCGACCGCTGTAGCATAGTCGCACTTAAGGGGTTTGTGGCTCAGGACTGAGGGGTATATAAAAAAGGAGGGAGACGTCGGACCTGCTCTGATCACTGGTTTGAATGTTAAAGGCAAACATAGCCTGTTTGCTTGAATGTCATGGTGACACATCGCATGTTTGTTTGAATGTAAAAAGCATACAAGAGCATAGATTTTGGTGTAGATGTAAGAGATAGGGTCCTACCAATATTGTGGGAGTACTGCATGTGTATGGAGGGGTGAAGGATTTCAGTGCTGAAATCAAACCTAGGCACTTGATGGTACTTATTGTATGTTTGTTTAAATGATAAGGGCATGCATTACATACTTGTTTGAATTTTAAAGGCTCACATTGCATGCCTGTTTGAATATGAAAGACATACATTACATGCTTGTTTGAATGTTATAGGCATGCATTGCAGTTTTGAATGTTAAATGCAGTTATTGCATGTTTGATTGAATGCTAAAGGCATGCACTGCAGAACCTATTGTGCATTTAGAAATGTAAACAGCAGAGCCTCTCAATATCATACCAGTGATGTACAAAAAATCAGGTCAGTGTACTGGGCAACATTCAGGGCTTAGTTTAACAGGAGTTTTATATATTTTAAATGATTTGATGATAAAAAAAAAATACACACACCGGCATTCATCCATCTTCCATACCACTTTTCCAGTACAGAACTATAGTGAGGCTGAAGGCCACTCCAGGGGCACAAGGCATATGACAGGGCCCACCATGGATGAGATGTCAGTCCATTGCAGGGCACAACCACTATATGAGCAAAAGTGTGTGGATACCAGCTTGCCCAGCATCTCATTGCAAAATCAACCGTATTAATAAGAAATTGGTCAGCTCGTTGTAGCTTTAACAGCTTCTACCTTTGCAGCAAAGCTTTCCGTTAGATGTTGGAACACTGCCAGATTTGCTGCCATTCAGGTTGGGTATTGATGTTGGGTGAACAGGTCCCTTTCAGTGAGTTTGTGTGGTCGGCCACTTCACCAGTGAACTTGTTCCCAAGATGTTTTGCCACAATCACTTCACTAGTTGAGCTCCAGCAAGGCAGAAATGTGGCAAACTGACTTGATGGGAAGGTGGTGTCCTATGATGGTGCCAAGGGGAAAGTCACTAACCTTTCCTGTACACCACCCTGCTGATATGGATTGTTCCAGGACATTGCATAACTGTGGGTTTAATCATACATCTGTGTCAGCAGTGGGTGTGGATTAAATAGGACATTCCTCTGATTAATTGTAGTGTCCACATACTTTTGACAATATAGTGTACATGCACATAGTCACCTACTACAGCCATTTTAACCATGCTAGTAGTTCTAACTGTCAATTTATGCACTAGAATAGGAGCAAGTGCAGAAAACCTGCACCTTAAATCTACACACACACACAGCTGAGCCATGGAAGAAACCCACACAGAGTGAAGTTTAATTGAGTCAAATGTAAGCACTGAAGTCCAAAAGGTTTATTGCCAGTGCCAAGAGAAGAGACTGGGGGCAGAAACCTTTGCTTTCAGCCATAAGACAAGGAAATGTGACTGAGCTGTTTTCAGGAGAGTTATTACTGATAAGATTATTAGTCCGCACTGGCTCAGCTATGCAAAACCAATTGTAACCTGAAGCAGCAGCAGGGGCGAGTAGGGACATGAACTTAAAACCTGATTGGTGGTTGGTTCACGTCCCACAACGAGGCCAGCTGTAGTAGCCTTGAGGAAGGCATTTAACCTGAAATAATTCTGTTAAAATATATAGCTGTACCAAAGGGGTAAACCTGAAATTTACTTCAGAAGAGCCAGCTAAGAATAAAATACAATGATTACTGGTGTTACTGTCCAAAAAAACCGTCCATTTATAGTTAAGGCAACCAAAGTTCAAAACAGCTCTTAAAATGAAATCAAAAGAGACAGTCACATCTTTTATTAAATGGCATAAATATTAAAATGTCCTAACATTGATACAATGCAAAATAAAATACTGCGAAAATAATCGCACAGTCGCTAACATAATTATTTCCACATGACTTACATTTTCATTCATTTTCAGTAATTTTTATCCAGAAATGTCAAGATAAAAAAGAATTAACATTAACATTAATTAACATTTCATGGAAACATCACAGTGGTATTTGGGTCATAAATACACAAAGGATATAAATTATTGCAGTTAATGGCTCCTCCAAGGTGTACAGTTAATCAAAGGTTTACAGTGCCAATATCTCTGTCAATATCACCTGAGAGACAATGTGAGTAGAACTGTACAAAATCTAAAACACACTCACGTTACAAAACTTATGACAGTGGATATGGGTTAATTTCGTCAAAAGACTTACATCCCTGCGGTTCAGCTGAACTGAGGACCTGAAATTCCTTACAGCGAATGCCCTGCCTTCGTGAGACATACAGATCCCCAAAACCCACATAGCACTCAGAACACTGGAAACGGACACTCTAGTTTCCACAGGTCTGGACTAACATTTCTTTGACACAGTTAGAGGAACTATGTACCGTACCTTTAATAATTTCTGTTTTAAAAGGGTTCAGCTGATTACATCAGCCTATAAATAGACTGTTGATATTGGCAGATAGTAGTAGTACTTTAGCACTTTCTGCTAAAATCCCAACGATGTTTGGCAATCCATCTGCTGGTGGACTAGGGCCCGGACACTTTGAGGGGAGTTCCTCTTTCTTGTACCTGTAGTGGTTTTTTAAGGATTCATAGTTTTTAACCCTGTATAGGTTTCTGAAGCTTCTTCACGATGTCTGTAAACACGGAGGCTAGTTTGAGCCAGAATGTTCTGCCTGTTTGATTAAAAGTGGAAACTACAATGACTCAGAGACACTGTAACTGATACATGATGCCCCTCCCTCACACACACACACACACACACACACACGCACACACCTTGCTACAACCCCGATTCACCTGATTAGGATGCCATTTCCCCCAATCTGTGCATGACTGGGCTCTGTCTCCCCCCCCCAACTGGAGGCAGAAATGCAAGCGATGGTGCAGTTTCAACAGGCACCAAAAAAAGGCCTCTAAGCTCTCCCTGGACAGTCCTGTGCCCAAGGTGGGCTCCATTCATGGGCCTATTCACTCCAGGCACCTGCTCCTCGACGTAGGCCAGTCTTGCGATGTCCACGGCCATCCTACAGTCAGCGCTCTATGAACTGCAGGTTGATCTCACTCTGCGGCACTAGCAAGGTCCTGGTCATGGGCTGGACGGTTGAGCCGCGTGGATCAGGTTTGACCTCGAAGTGGATTAGAATCTACAACAGATGAGGAAGCGATTCGTAGAGGTGAGTGTGAATGTGTGTGCGGAGCATGCAACGGTTTTAAAGCTCACCCCCCCCCCCAATGAAAATCCAGCTCGCACCCGTGCCAATGCCAGGTAGAGCTCCAGCTCCGCGATGCGGCGCCCGACGCAGCTGCGCTTGCCCACGCCAAAGGGCAGAGAGGCGTAGGGGTGGTGATTCTGCTCCCGGCTCAGCCAGCGCCGGGGAAGGAAGCTGTCCGGCTCAGAGAATGTCTGGGGGTCACGTGACGTTGCGTACTGGCATAGGGTAATGAGTGTCTGGAGAAAGGGGAGGGAAGGAGAGCGAGCACGAGTGAGAGAGAAAGAGAGGCATATAGGTAGAGGGAGACAGAGAGAGGGAGAGAGAAAGAAAGAGGGATTGTGAGAGACAGAGAGGGAGAGAGAGAAACAGAAAATGTTGGGGTAGCAGTAAGACCCCTTTTCATTTTTAAAGCGAGCAAAACCTGAAATGTGTGCAGGTAACACCACCGACAGGAGGAAAGCCTTACATTTCTCGGGATGAGGTATCCTCCAACCTCGATATCCCTCTCAGCAATAACTCTGGCATTTCCAGGAATTACTGGGTATAGTCTGGGGGAAGAAAACACCCGACGCTGTATCAGCATTGACCAGCATTGTGTTTTACATGATCTGAGCTGCCTTGACACACACCAGGAAACATGACTGCAAATCACCAATCAGCACAAACTGCATTTACCTGCCATATCAAAGTGGATGTGGCATATAGCAGACAGTGAAGCAGTGAAGATGGAGCAGACTGCAAAATACTCCAGTAACATCTCACTGATTTCATTGGGTCTTGTTTGAACTACTAACTCTAAATAAAGCAGCAGTTCATATGACCTTCAAGGCTACTACAGAAAAATTAAATGATTTTTGTCGTTCACTTTGAGCAAATTTGAGTGTGAATGCAGAAAGTTCACTATGTTAATAATACAGTTTTTTTTTACAGTTTTCTTCATAAACTCTCAGAAAAATGGGTAAAAGTACATTTGTTTGTCACTGGGGCTGTACCCTTGTAAATGTACCTTTAAGAACATCCCAAAGGTACAAACAGCATTAATGTACCTTTGATGGTACAGAAATGTTCCTCAGAGTCCATTTTGGTACCTTGAGAGGTACATTTACCTACAGCTAAGGGGTACAATTGGCTAGCCCTTGAGGGTGCAGCCCCACAAAGAAAGGTTAAATTATTTACCCTTTTTTCTGAGAGTGTAGACCTTCTGACTTGTAAAGGAAACTAAAGGAAAGCAGTTTTTACGTCTCACAAATTCACGTTTTAATGTGATTACCACAAAAGTTACATTAAGTCATCTTGAATTATTTACCAGTAATCACTTCCTAGGACTGGCCTCACCTGAGTACTTCCTTCACTACAGCCTTCATCAGTGGCATCTTGCTCACATCAGCTGCACTAGGGATCTGCCGGCCCCCCAGCACAGCCAGGACTTCATCTCGCAGGGTGTGCTGCACATCAGGGTGGCGGGACAGCTCGTACAAGGACCAGGACATGGTGCCGGAAATCTGAAACCAGAACGCCGGTCAGCAGAAGCAATGATGGTTCTGGGCCAAGTTCTGGGCTGGGTCGTACAAAGCAGGTCAGAATGACTGCTGAAATGACGGTAGGAGTTACTCCGATGGGGGGGGGGGTGAGTAGCATTCACCTCATTTCTTTGCTGAAGAGATTCTCTCTATTATTCCACTTTTACACAATACAATTATAAACTTCCTTATCAAAGAATAATACAGAGCATCTGAGGAGATAGGGCTGGAAAGATTTGTGAGTGAGCGGAAAATCAATTGCGGGTGAACGCAGAGGTTTTGCGAGGGAAGGCAAATCTTTTGACGATTATTATTCTCCAAACCTGTCCCTCAAGGGCTCTGAAGAATACAAGGTTTTTCATTCTCACTAGAATTACAGAATCTCCTCATACACTTGTGTCAAAACAAATGTGATCTCACTTAGAATCTGTACAACAATCTGAGCTATGGACTTTTTAAAGTGTTTTAACATAACATTTATGTATCCATTTAATATATAGGATTAATTTAAAGACTAAATGTAACAATATATACAGTAATCGCTGCCTATTAATGGAAGTTACATCCAGACCCATCAGCAATATGTGAAAATACGCAATATAGAAAGAAT
>JABFEB020000085.1:1797164-1817940 GCA_019775895.2 Stomatorhinus ivindoensis | reverse complement strand
TGAACAAGAATGGCTGCAGAATAGGGGGTAAGAGATGGACGGAGACGATTAATATTTCTTAAGTGAAAGTAGGCTGAAAGGCAAAATTTTAATTTCAAACGTGAGCCAAAATGTTAACAAAACTGGACATGGGTGGCAGCCAAATTTGAAATGATGCAAATAAAACAGCTACGGTTCCTGTTTATAGCCAAACCATCGGCTCCCTCTGTTGGTGGTCTGAATAAAATAGAATCTTAGAGGTCCGTGACCCACAGTGATACAATTTTCATCAACACGTTCACACTCAAACGTTGTTAAAAACTCCATCTAGATTAAAGTAGGAATGACCATACCGGTATCATTTTCATAAATAGTCTTAGCACTGAATCTAAATTTAATGTAATGCATAAGACGGAAGAAAATTATTTACCAAGAAGTCCGCCGTAACCGCATCCAATATCAGCAAACTCCACACGAGCGTCTGCTTTTGTGCTGGCGTTTCCAGGACCACTGAAAAACTCCGGATACAGTTGAGACCAGTCCATCTCTTCTGGGCACAGCGGACTAAAAACAGCAAAGGCAAACAAAACACACTGTGCACAAATTCACAACCAAAGTGGAAATTTTACAAAACTGGAGTATATGACTTAGAATGGGTCAGAAATGTATTAGTAAAATGTTAAATGGTTTTAAATTACCATAACATCGCCAAAAGAGGACAGTATTTTTAAATTTATGAGCTAATTTCATATTATGAATATCAATTAAGAAAAAAATCAAATGGGAGATAACCCCATAGCAACTTTTCATTCCGTTTCAGAACGGAGCAAAAATTTACCCACGAACAACTCACTAGTCAAAGGTGTGATCAGCCATGGGATTGGAATGGGCTCGTTGTCTGTAGTAACGTTTCTGCGGCATTGACACGCTCATTTTTATATGGGGGAAAAGTACTTTTTTTAACCTAAGTTTTAAATAAAAGTATTAAAAAATAAATATGGCAACAACCACCCAGACCACTCTCTAGGCAGCACGCTGCTGCATTGTGTCGCTCATTAATGACGTAACGTAGACGGGCCAATGTCCGGCCTCCTTTCCTCTGATTGGTTATTTTCTACACTTTAATACTGAGTTTATAGCTCTATATATTTTCAAAGCGAGAATATTATGCATTTATTGTTCAGTAATATATTGAAATTATTTATCTGAATTATCTTATTTTTAACGTAATATTGCACTAAGATCCAGTAGGCTAAGCACAGTGAACAGATGGGAGAAAAATAAACCTTTTTCTGAGAAATTTGAGGCGGCTTAGCCTTGGCACAAGAATTATTTTGATAATTCTTTTTTCATACCTGATCTGTAACATCCAAGCCAAAAGATTTATGATCTCACCCAGATAAGCGGTTTGTGTAACGGATATTGCCGTACTTCTGGAAAAAACCTTCTAAGGCACTAGTGTATTAGACTACAGCTTCAAAAAACGCATACTTGAGAAACACAACAGAAATAGAATTGTTCGATATGAATTATCATTTTACATTTACGTAATTTACTTTAAGTATGCGTGCGCATAATTGTTTTAAGTAATTAACCGTGGCATCTCTGGGGAGATCTTTTTGTCCCTGTGTACTTCTTTATTTTAGTCACTGTTACAAGATGTGAGTTTACTGGTCCTGAAATCTGTTACAAAATGACTCATAGCTGACTCTGATCTTGATGTACCTAAGCTTGCTTATGGTGTTCTCATAATTACGGTAAATATTACGTACGTTTAGTCCTCTGACATTTATATTTCAAAACATGAAACCGTAATTGCCTCTCACGTTGCTTTTGGCAATCAGATATTCAAAAAATGGTTTTAGCTTTGTCTATCTTCGAGATCGTGTACAATTCGCCGAGGCTGTTCGGTTTAATATTAACGGTAACACTGATGTCACTTTCCTTTTTCAGGGTCACCATCCATGCATCTACATGACTTAGCACAAGAAGGGCTTTAAAATGTATTTGTAATTCTGAATGCCTATGCTCGAGAATGAGGTATTCCGTGGTCTGAGGCACTCAGACAATTCTTTGAAGTGCGGGATAATAACGCCTTCAAAAGGCAATCTTGTGGAATTAATCAATCGAAATGTAAATAGTCTGAAAAGCAAATAAAGCTGAAAGCATGATGAAAGTTAGTGAAACAAATTATGTGTTATTATTGTTGTGATCACAGGACAATCCACAGCCTTAAATGTTGGGTAATGACTGGAGCAAATGATTTATGTGGTGCTCCATCATGATTCCATCCCCTGCCAAGATAGCAGCCCATTGATGTTGGCGGGTGCTAAATTGAGGTAATTTTGTGCTGTGAATGCAGGTATCACATTTGTTTTGTGATTAGTTTAATAACAACATTCTGATATTGTTTGTGGAGGTAATATACCATCAACCTTACAGAAATTCCACAGATATCCCTAAAGTTCCACATAAAGCGGTTTCCAACAGCATATTTGAAGGTGTCAACTGTAGTTCTGTGCACAAATTTATTTTCTTATCTGAAATATGATAACATAGACCTCCTCAGTCAGCATGGGAAATTCTGTTCTACCACCTGAATGAACAGGTTCACTAGCCCTTTTATGTCTTAGAACTCTGAGTCCTGTACGCCTCTGTACCAGACCTGGCCAGTATGGTTCTACACATTCATGCCCTTGACTGAGGTTCAAGGTGTACATATGCTGAGTTATACACACTGGTCTGTGCATATTGTTTTTTTTATTATATCTGAAGTTCATACCATATTAATAATAAGGACAATGACAGCTGTAACAATGTACATAGTACAATCATGTTTATAGCCGTAATCAGGTTAGAGACTGAAATGAGGACAATTTGGCCATAAATTTGAGTAGGAATTAGGACATTTTGGGTATATAATGCATGTTTAATTCAAAGCAAACACTGTTTTGACAAAAGTTATTGAACATTGCAAATAACATAAACTCAGGTATTTGTCTTAAGTTAAAAACCCCCCATAACACCCGACACACTGTGCTTCTTTGTACTGCATCCAAATTAAAGGAAATGTTTCATCACAAATTTAAGATTTACAGCAGAACATGGCAAATGCTGCAAGCAACTGCAAATTTATATATTTTGATCTTCTTCTCAGGATATGCTGCAGTGGATATCATTGGTTATAATACTCCAAACTGTAACAAGGTCTGACTTTTGCTTGAGGTATACATTTAAATGGTCTTACCTAATCAGCACATAAATAATCTTAAAATAATTATGTTAAAGTAGATTATATGCTGGAATTATATGTAATTTATGTGCATATCCAATCAACCAGTAGTTTCAGTTTGTCAACTGATAATTCATACAATATGGGGTTTATACTCTTAAAGTAAACAAGACAGCACCCTGGAACATTCTGAAACACAAACAGTCAAGGCTGAAGAAGCCTCAGTACAGGGGGCACACAGTACAGTCAGGTCAAGATGGCGTTTTTATTTATCATGTCATAAGTGCTTGTTATTAGCTGACATGTAAATGAATAAATTCCGGATACAAATATTTGTATCAAGCACCTTTGAGCTTTGTTTCATCCCAGGATAGTTTGGGTTATATTCAGGGTACTTTACAGCTTCAGGCTATAAGAGTGAAGTCTTCCGAATCAAAAAAGAGAAGAAATAAAGACACTGCTTTGAAGGTATTGTAAGCTACAGCGATGATTCATTGATTCGGTAATTATTTTTCTGCAGCCCGCCCCTCTCTGTCGGCGAGCATGAATCTGAAAAACAGCAAATTGGCAGAGAGAGAAAGACAGAGAGAGAGAGACAGAGGGATGAGAGGAAAACAAGAAAGTAGCCACCCCCCTCGGACAGAATTCACGGCGAGATGTACAGATACCCCTTATTGCCAGGTTGGTTCACACGTTTTTTGTTTGTGGAATATCGGTGTTATTGTTCTGTAATTTTATTGTAGGTTAAGTTATTGTTTTTCGGACTCCTCAGCTACCTTTGCACGGGGAGAGTTCAGGGGTTGTCAATGACCCCCTTGCTATGGGACGGAAGTGTGATGCGATTCCACACGGAACCCAGCAGCATGGGAACGGCTTTTGGAAATTTTATGTGTTCTCTTATAAAATCAAAATCAGTAACAAGTAACAAGTAACAGTTTAATAAAAAACAAAAACAACAGTAGCCATGGAAATGTATTTTCTTGCTGGGAAAAGAAAAAAAAATCCAGCATTTAAGTTTGTCCTGGAGCTGTTTGTAATTTTTTATGTTCCGTTCATCTGTTTATTTGCTGTTAAAAATGCATTTTTTTTGTATAAGAACTCAGGTTCAGTTTGTCTGTATTTCTTCGTTACTGCTGCGCCATGCATTCGTTGCTATGCCGTAGTCAGTGAGGGAGGCCATTTTGGCAGTGGTCCGTTCATGCCTCCAGTTTCATACAGTGGTGACCCTCATCACCACCTCACGGTTCGCCGTGGCGCTGATGCGGTGATCGTTCGGCCGCAGCTGACTCAGAATGTGCAGGAGGGTGTAGCCACAGTGGTGGTTCAGAATAGTCCTGACACGGTGGCCCCGCCTCCCTCCCCTCACACCATTGGCTGAGCCATGTGGGTTGTTCCGAGAGGCACGCCCCCCTCCCTTGCCCGCAGAGTTCATTGGGTCCTCCAGGTCCTTGGCCTTTTCGTAATTCAATACCTTCCATTGCTGATTTACAGCCTGCCACCGCTTGAATATTCGGTACACAGAAGAGCCCTCGTGGACGATAAGGCCTGGAAAAGATGTATTTGGTAGACAATAATGAGAACAAGCATACTGAAAACAAACAAGGGCCGCCATAACCTAAATATCTTTTCAAGACAAAAGCCGACACGCACAAACAGTTCTTGTTTTCTTCGCCTAAACTGAATAGGCTTTCCTGCACGATCGCACCTGAGTGCAAAACAAAAGCAGGACGTGACATGGGTTAGTAAGGGTTAGGGTTCAGCACAGGCACAGGGAACGCACTCACCAATGCACACTATGTCCATGAAGCCGTACATGCCGTAGCAGATCTGGAAGAGCAGGTCCTGGCGCTGCCACTTGGCCGAGGGGCTCAGCGAGGACCAGATGAGCCAGGAGATGCTGGCGATTAGGAAGAGGGAGCCCAGGATGATGGCTGCGATCTGCACCTTCTCGATCACCGTGAGGGAGATGGCCTGCCACTGAAAGAGGAGGGGGGTGACGGATTGTGACAGGTTAGTGTGTCAGACCATGCAATAACTCACTGTGTGTTATGCTCATGTGTCTGACTCATGAATGGTTAAATATCAATGGAAGGAACTGGGATACGTGTGAAATATCTTAATATTGCTATTAGCTATAACACATGTATTTCCTAGCATTACAAGAAAATACATTTGTGTTTGAGACATCAAATAAAAATTGCCAATCTGTGTCATAGTGCTTGTATATTTGTGAGTGTACGTATGTGCGTGTGTACATGCGTGTGTGTACATGTGTGCGTGTGTGCAGCGTCCTGAAGAGCTGGCAGAGTGTGTTACCTGTAGTGGGTTCTTGGTGCTGATGGCCAGCACCTGATACTTGAAGTAGCACAGCTCGCAGCTCCAGGAGCCGCGTTCGCTGATCCAGCGGATAAGGCAGGGCTGGTGGGTGCAACGCACTGAGCCGTCACAGCGGCAAGGGCTCAATAGCTCCCCCTGCAGGAGAGAGAAGGTAATGCATAGAAAATAAGGAGAGCACAATAACACCTGACAAAGCAAACATATGTAGCTTAGTCTCCAGAAATCTGTCACTATGGCATTCCCTGTCATCAGTAATTCTTTGCCCACCAAATCTGTCCTTTTAAAACACATTCTTTTTTTCTTCAATCGGCCAGAAAATTCAGCTGGATCTCATGTTTTACATGTGTTCTCAGAACAATTTCACTGGAATTTCACAAATTTGACATGATCCCTTGAGTGCTGGAAGTGTATCACGGCCCTTTGCTCGGCCATGTCTTCTTAATCGCTGGTTTGTTGTTTGCTGAGTGACGCCTCCTGTCGCCATGGCGCCAGCTCACGCTGCTGACACTCAGCAATAAGTCTGCTCTGCCAGCATATTCACATGCACACTTACACAAGTTCTATGTGATTAATGTTTTTCTGAAGGAGCCATTAATCGCCCTTAAATTGTGCCTTTGTAAAATGGCCAGATTTAGTGTTAGCGGTGATGGGTTTAACGTCCGTGCTTCTGAGATCAGAAACTGGAGTTTTCCCCATGATTCATTCACATATAATTGAAATGTCATTCATACATGTTATGAGCTCAGCTGCGCTATGGCTGGCTTCCCTCATTTAGAGATGCTGAAAGGCCTGTTTCTGATTTTATTCTGCTGTGTCTCCACCGCCTTTCTCCGTGGTTTGTCTGGGGAGTTTCAATACGATTGGCCCCAACTTTCTGAATCAGAGCAAGGCTTATATTTTACATTTCATCATTAAGCAAATGGTCTTAGCTGAAGCAGTGCGCATAGTCACTTGCAGTAATATCGTACGTTTGCTGCTGTGACTGCAACTATTGACAAAAGACCACTGACACTAACCACATGAACCAATATCTTCTTAATATAACTTTTACCTAAACTGAACATATAAAATGATACTGCATACCTACACTGAGAGGCAGAACAGCCTTTAACGCTGCAGGTTTATGCTAAGCTTGGTCTGTGTTAGTATTCTGCTGAATGGCTTGTTCTGTGACACAATTTGGATGCAAATGCACACTCTGTTTCCTTAGCTGCAGCCAAATTCTGATCATAATTGTTTCATTTTATAAACATTTTCTATAAATCTCATCATTAAATGTATTTCTTTTGTCAGAGCTGTGCATATTTTTTTCTTGCCACTCAAGCTGTTGTTTCAGCTGTGTAAACACATCTTTTTGGCCAGCAGTAGGAAGCCAAATGGGTAGGAATGACAATGGAACAGAGAAATAGGTGGTATACCAAGGTATTCTGGATATACTATGGTATTTTGAAATCTTGCCCACAACATTAACTGAGCCAAAGTGATGGAGGTTTCCCCATGATAAAATCTGCCATTGGAATTGCATTTTTCAAAATACCATATATTGTGGTATAATGTCTCAATTTCATTTCATTATCGGCCAACACAGCCTGATCCAAAGCCCAATCTATTTAATCTCCATCATCATTTGTGCAGACTGTAATGATTTACATCAGTTCCACAGATTGTAAGGTTCCATCACATGCTACAGGAAGCTAAAGGTATGTGGCTACAACTTGTCAAAATGTCAGCCATGTGGAAATTCTTTAAGCTGAAAGCACAAAGTAGCCCAACAACTACCTGCAATGTTTGCAAGACAGTGTCGTTTAATATAACAAATCTAATTAGGGTCTTGCAGAGACATCATAATGAAGAATACTGTGAAATCACAAGGCTTACTTAGTTGAAGAATGTATCAACGCCTACTGTATGCATATGTATATTTAAATATTTATTAAAAGATCAGATCGGTACTCGAAATCGGCAGATATAAATATTAAATGGATCAGACTGAGGTACTAAAAAAGCATATCAGGAATCCCTACTGGAAGGTACAACAGTATAAAAAATCAGATAACAACCAAGCCTAGAATAACATGGGAAATGCAGGGGTGACAGCTGACAATCACAGTATAGGAGGCATTTATCCTGAGAGACAGTAACTCTATCAGTATTCCCATCAGTGTGTAAAGCACAATTGGGACACTCATTGGGAGTACGTAGACACAGACCACACTGCAGTGCAGATGTGCACACAGCTGTGCAAGCTGAGAGGTACAGAAAGTGACGCGACTGGACGAAGGCGGCGAAAGGACACCGGGAGACAGGAACGGGAGTACAGAACAGAGGCAGTAGGAGATGTCATGGAACGGCATCTCCACCTACATTCAGGTCCAGCTACTGCTGTCAGTAATCAGCATTAACATCTGCTCCAAATCAGCTTCTGTCCCCTCAGACAAACACATACAAACAGTGTAGTATATATAGAAACTCTCTCTCCGGCTCTCATTGTGAAGCCTCTCATCATTCATGAAATAAAGCCCGTGTCGTGCAGCAGACACTGGAGCTGTCTCTGCCATCCAGCCACGGCGCAGCCTGTTGGGCGTGCCCTTGGCGCGTGGGGGGACTGGCTGGCTCGGTGGCTCAGGGTGAACTGCTACGCCTCGTCTCGCCACCGCTGTGGGATCTCCATCCATATGTGGTCCACATGTTCTCCCTCTGCCTGCGCACACGCTGTCTGTGGGAACCGGGGTCAGGATGCACCCCGCCTTGTGCTGCATGCTTCCTGCTGTAAATTACCATCATCCTAAGTATACAAAATACCCATCCTGAAATACACTGATGGATTTTGCTAAATGCTAAATATATGGTTCCTCTTCTACAATATCAATGCTTGTTTTGTTAGGTGCTTTTATCCAAACCGATCTACCTTTTTAGGAGAACAGGGTCAGGCAGTACCTGAAGTAATTAGGCTTTAACGGCCTTGATCAAAGGCCCAACAGTGACATCAGTCTATTGACTGGCAACATTTCGATCACAGGCATAAGCGTCCAAACCTCGTGAGCCGCGCACTGCCCCGTGCTGCTTTCAAATCTAAATCACATTTAAAAATCTCAAAAAATGACAGTTTGCATGAAAACAAGAATGTATAAACATTGATACAAGGAAAAGGGGAATGAAAGTCAAGATAATCATTAACAAATCACCAGGTTCTGCATTTAAGATTTATTTTCCACTACACATGTTCCCTGTAGGGAATCGTTTATAGGGGGTCAATTTTTAATAGCATAAATGTTTATACTAGACTTTTATTGCATTTCAGGGGTGGAAAAATCTACATAAGTATTACAGTTTTACAGTCTCATTTACAGCTTGAGGGTGTTTAAAATGGGGACACATTTGACTCCTTGTCCATATTTCTTACTGCGTTTTATTTGCCCTGTATGGTGCGAACAGTGTGGCTACTGCTACTGTAAGTCTTTGCTGAGAAGATTTTGCACGATGCACAGAAGTGAGAGACCATGCCCATTTTTGGCTAAATTTATGGTAAATGCACTGACTTCTGCTCCTTTCTCATTTGCGGTCTTTAATAAACGCCTTAAGTGACAGCTTGTCGTGTCCCTCGCAGGCTCACCCTAACCCCGGTCTTCGTCGGAGGTGCTGCAGGGGTGTGCGCATGCATTTCCTGTGCTGGAGATGCACACGTGTCTGCATGCGAGAGCCGGGAGGGGGGGTGGCGTGGGGTGGGGCTTCTGGAGGTGACTTATGCAACATGGCCCTTACGAGTTCACCGCCGCCGCACTGCACTGGGGTGACATCCGGTGCCACGCACACGCACACGCACACGCACACGTCAGAGATGTGAAGACTACAGCATTACTGTGATGGACTAACCGTATCTTCTTCTAAAAATAGATTTCTGTCTGTGTGGAAATGTGGGGAAATTGTGTGTTTCTGTTCATCGGATTTCCTTTGCAGGCATGGCAAACAATGTCGAAAAATTAATTCTGTGCAGCTCTATCAATTACATTTGAACCAGCCAATTGTTAATTGTTTTAGATTTATTTTGGAATAAGGCTAACTAGCTAATTATACGGGGGGCTAATTTGCTTACAATTAAGTGCTGCTGGTTAGCCTTTTCAAAAATATTTATTGTATATAAAAAGGAAGGCCACATGTTCCCCCCATGTCCTGTTTCTTTCAGTGTGAGAGTGCAGTCAACCCACTCAGTAACCAGCTGCACTGCCACCCTCCCCTGAACATGGACAATTTTATGTGCTCCTGTTTCTCCCCACGATTTCAGTGATTCTTCATAAGGAATTATTTATTAACGTGGAATCTATTGCAAAATCTTGCCCCATAACTGTATCCGCCTGCCTCAGCTATCAAGATCACGGCGACAGCAAGATAAAAATGAGAACAGTGGCGACTGTGAGGTTTATCTCCTTATCTCCGATAGTTACTCATTTTTCCACAGAATGGGTGTGGCCTTTACGGCTTTGCAGCTGTCCAAACATGGCACGGGTGTCGGCAGAAGGGGATCGTGGGAACTAGCATGTAGAAGAGAGGTGAGCATTCCCTGTCCTGCTGATTTGCAAGCTCAGACAATGCGTGCGACTGTGACGCTGTTACCCGCGACGATTCTGTCAGCCGAACGCCGACAGCATGGCTGCGACTCTCCCGATAACAGCTGTACGGGGGCAGCGGTGCAAGGGAGACCTGAGCACCGTGCTGACAGCCTCAAGTCAGGGACAATAGAGGGCCAATGAAAAAGATGCAGTTAAGCAGGACAGAGGCAGGGAGCCGTGGCAGTCAGAGCAAAGAGGCCAACACACCTACATCACTGCCAGATGTACAGGCTGACCCAGCAGGAGAAGCCCACAGCCTCACCCAGTCCAGAAGCGCTGTCGGGACAGCTGCCAGTAGACAGCAACCCAACATATGTGACGTGTCACTATCAGGGACAAATGTGTCATCTGTCCTGACAACGTGGCTAATTGTGTTTGTTCTGCTTCATTGGACAAATAGCGGAAAAGTGAAGCTGTCGTCTGCTAACCGGCACTTACCTACAAACGATTAAAAAGATTCTGTCTATTCTATGCAGCACCCCCCACCCCAACATAACAGAGACTTGAAGAGAAGATTATCATAGACTGACATCAGAAAAAAATTATTAGTTGAATTATTGAATTTGGTAGTAATCAGCCTGAGCTAAGTGTCTAATGCCTAGGATGAGTTCATCATTATGTCAGGGAATACTGTATTGGATACTACAGTATATTGGATACTACATTGTCATCTGTTTCTATATCTGAATATTGTTTGTTTCAGATCACAATATAAAACACTAAAGCTTAATTCTCTTTTTTAACTTTAAGTACAGTACAGTATATATTTTTCATTCTGCTGAGAATGCATGAATACTTTATTATTTTTGCTAGAATAAAGACTTTTTTTTGCAAATATATGTTCTTATGACTAAGAACAAAACTGTCAGCATCTATGGAAAAGTTTTTCTATCACTGCACTTGACTGTGATTAATGCCCAGTGTCTGGGAATACACGTCACAAAACCATGAGAGCTGTGAACTAAACCTTTTGTGTCTCATTTAACCACAGGCCAAGAAAAGGTTTGCTTATAATTTCACCCATTACAGATTATGCATGTTATTCTGGTAAGACTTTGGTAAGATTATTTTCTCCAAACTGTTGTTGTAGCGCTAAATGGAGAACAAGCTGTCTGCTAGCTGTGATTTGCTGGTTGAAGCAAATGCTTGTCTTACACACAAGTTAAACACAGCTTGCATGTCAAATTTTACTTAAAAGCACCTGAATGGCTCGATCTTACAATACAGAGGTAAGAGAGATGTGCACAAGATTTTGTGGTGTGTATTCCAAATGGTATAAGCCAGACTCACAAGTTCTTCCATAGTACATTGATAAAATGACCTGTCATTACTGTACCTGTCTTGTTATCATATACACAAAGCATATGCTGCAGTGGTTATGTCTTAAAAATTCAGAATAATTTCATTTAGATCTGAAGTGAGCAGTTTGCGATTTGCGTAGAGGTGTGACATAAATAAGCAATTGTCACCATTTTCTGTTAGTTTCTTAAATTTCAGTACACATTTTAGTACACAGTGTAGCACAGGGGACAGTGTCTTATAGCTATGTAACACCGTGTGAACGTCATTTAAAAAAATTACATTTGAAAAACACGCCGCCTTCTCACGTTAAATGTTATTTATCCTTAATTATGTGTTTTAATTTAAATGTAAGTAGTTTACTTGTAAAATTAAAGCGCACATAGGTTCACCTTTGGAAAAAGGAAATGTTACTGAACTGGATTTTTTATTGCTCTGGGAAATGGCAACACAACGACAATAAGAGCAATAACAAAAAAAACTGAAAAGCTGAAGTCGAACAGGCGTGACCTTAAAAAGCGTTAAACATCACTCATATAAAATTGTTCCCATTGTTCACTGGTTTTTTTCCTCACTTTCTTCTCAGCCTCCTGGTTTCCCCTGAAGTGTCTCTTTGTCTGATACCTCCCCCTTTCATCCCTCTCCATCTCCCCGCTTCTTGTACATTCTCTCTCTCCCTGCATTAACTTGCTCAGGGTAATGTGTCATTCACTTGGACCACACAGGCAGAAACACACACACACGCACGCACACACACGCACGCATACACACACACACACACACGCACACACACACATAAGCAATTATCACTCCATTCCTGCTACTGTCTCACATTGTGACAGAAAAGGTGTCACTGGCTGTGTGTTCAGACAGAGTTCATGATGTTTATAAACATCTGGGAAGAAAAAAGCATCAATTAACTTCAGCCCAAGGTTATCTGACCAAGTAATGCAGGAAAGGTCTGTCCATATCATACCACTGTTTGAGAACTTGGCTGGGAGCCAAACGGCAGTCTGTTCTTCTTCCCAAACACTACTTATGCAGGTGATGGTGGCCGAATTCCCACGCTGTGTCCTACGTTTCACAGCAATGTGTAGAAGTATCATCAGTAATACTGCCACCTCCCAGGTGTAAATATATGTATATATCTGCACCAAGTTCAGTCATTCATTTCAGCCAATGATGAAGCCAAATGTGTTTATCTGAGAGGTTTGGGTTAAACTTGAGGACCCTACAGCAGACCCTCTCCTGCGATAAGTAACCAGCAAACATTGTTTACGGTATCTCACAACCTTTGCCATAGCAGGAGAGCAGACTGTAACTTGAGCAGAAAACTTCTGCATTGACAGAAGTGTGTAGGACAGACCTACAGCAGGCTACACCCAACCAGCACCTATGTGCATAACTGCATGTGTTGTAGAAGCCACTGGGATTAAGCATCTAATGGAAAACCTCTGTAGAGTCCCTCATACCATAAGCCACAGAAAGAGTTAAATTAGCGATGACCTCAGGAGCCCAAATTTAGAGGCGACCTGGATGGAGTCACCAGACACAGCACCTGAATCGCACAGCCGATGCTGGTCGGATGCGCAGTAATTATTGCTTATGCTTCACATATTGGTTAAACACATTTCAGAGAACAGAGTGCAAAGAGCAAAGCAGAACCTTCCGCAGCACACTGTCAGACCTACGTCACATGAACATCACCCTTTGCTACCAGTCTAGTAATATATGCATGATAACCGACTCATTTAGAATAAATAAGTAACGGCTCCTTCTCTGCAAAGTTGAAACAAGGAGGAAAAAAATTCCAGGCATATTATTTTTAATCCATTTCACCTGAGTGTCCTTCTATTGTGTGTCCCACACCGTAGCACACTCAGCTTGACATGTTAATTCCTTCTCCTAAACGATCAAGGGCAATGGGCTGTAGAATTAATAAACAGATAGAGTTGGCAGCAAGAGATACAGTTGCATCCATTGGAAAAAGCAGTGAATTCAATTCTGCTTGCAATGTACTATTTGCCTCACATCTATGTCACTTTGGACAATAGCATCTGCTAAATAAATTAATGGTAAAAGTAAATGTAAAATTTAAAAAACCGCACAGACATAATGTCTGAGGGGTGTTTCAGTCATCAAAAAAGGTTCTTTTTCAACCACTACAAATTTGCATTTCATTTGGAATGATTTTTCATCAAAATATTTTTGTAGCTGTAAATGAGAAACCAGTTAGTGGTTGACTAGCACAGAATGATCTTTTTCCCCACAAATTCACCTCTTCAGCTGAAAAGTGAAGTGTTACAGATGTGATCTTGCAGGCCTGCATGTCAAAAGCAAATTTAGCTCATAAATCAAAACCAAATGACAAATATAGCACCAAAACAGATCTGAACAGCTATTTTGCTGCTATGCTTCCATATGTATCTAAAGCAGAATATATATTGACTGAAGCAGGAATACTGTTATCACATGTGCTGGGAATTAACAGTAAGCACTGTGATTTGATTGGTGAAAAATGATGCTATAAAGGAAGACTGTGACCCTGTCCCTGGTCTATAACATCACATAACGTGGTATACATCGAAAGATCTTCGTCAGCCTTTGGATGACGCAGTAGACCAGACACCTAAACTTAAATTTCAATATGTTTTGTTGACATTCATGTTACCATATAAGCGCTGAAGTGACGACAACGACAACGACAATAATGATATTGATAACATTAATAATACATCAATAATAATAATTGTAACTGCAGCCATCATAATCGGACTCATATTACGGTAAATCGCTGTGCCAGTGGGGGTATCTGCACTACATCGCTCACAGATTGCTAAGTGCCTAAAATGGCCAGGAACATGTTTTACAACTGCTCACATTTTACTAATACTCTTAGTATTTTCTTCGGTCAGGTCAGACTCATCACTCATAGCGTAGCCAGTTTATGATCAGCATCTCAAGATGGCTGTTTAGTCAGAATGAAGTTTGCTTTGAAATCGGCCTTCAGTTGCAGATGGTTTGAGATTTGGGGCTGAAAATGTGGACGTGATTGGTGCCTTGGCCAGCTGGGAGATACGCTCTGGCCAGGACCTTAAGCGGCTCGGGGGAAACCCCTCATCCCTTCTGAAGCATTTCCAAGGAAGAATCTTCTGTGGTAAATGGATTTGTTTATCTGTCCTTGGAAAAAGGCCAAGAGTTTATACTCTGAAGCAAAACCAATTCAAGCCACCTTGCATCTCCCAAAAGGGCAGCTGTCCTGCAGTGTGGGAGGCACGTAAATTCTCATCAGAGCTGTCATGAATGTAATGGAATTAAAGTAGAAGTGCATATTACTTCAGGTGTGGATGCGCAAAACAGACACCCTTCCTGGCTTAGGAGGTGCCTAGCTACTCTGCCTGGGGCCCAGTATCTAAAAGCAATTAAAAACAATGCTTGTAACCCGTCTAAATACATATTAAACGTTAACGCGCCAGATAAATTGTTACACAGGAACTCCATCAGTCTTAGTTAAATAGTAGGCCCAGTGGCTGGCTTATAATAGCACAAACAGCGTACATGCCAGACGGTGTTCAGAACCCTGCTGGGGTTCTCCAGAGTATTGTTGCGTGTACGCAAAAATATCATATTAGACATAATAACTGATCATGGAAATGAGGGCAACGTAAATAAGCGCAAGAGCCTAAGTCGCGCAAAACGGGCGTGAGAAGCAGCGTGAAAAGGCGGAGGAGCGAATTTACCTGCTCCGGTCCCTGGAAGCAGATCCGACACTGCGGTGAGCGTATGCCGCTCTCCATGCTGCTGGTGAGCGACACGGCGTCCAGGCCGCCCTGCAGTCTGGCCTCCTTCTCCTCGAAGGCCAGGCTACGTGGTCGAGGATCCGTCCCATAGTACTCTTCCTCGTCGTCCCGGGAGGAACAGTCGAAAGGCGGCCACCCGCAACCGCCCATGCCGAGTCCCCGCATGCTGCTTCGCCTGTCTGCGTCTGCGTCTGGATCGGCCCGTCTCGAACCGGATCGCATCAAAACCAATACTTTGAGTTCGTTAAAAAACATGCGGATCCGATACTTAAACATCATTTACTACATATGCAAATGTGGCTGTAGGATGAGAAAAAAATTATAAGTTTAAGTGCAAAAAGTGATTCATTCCGGATGCACGTTTTGCAAGCCAGGTGTGGCTTATAATAATAATAACAACAACGATTATTTGTAGTTGTAATGATGGAAATAAAATGCTGTGATATTATTAATTATATTATTACAATTACCGTCCAGTTAGAGGGCATGGGACTATCAAGATAAAACGTCAAAGTAAGAAAAAAACATGACTGCCGAGCAAATACTCGAATAAATACTCAAAAATAAACATTCAATAAATATCAAAAAACATTTCAATAATATTAAATCGAAGAAAACACATTTGGTCGCGGTGATTGCCACCCTGGTGACTGTATGTTTTCTTTAACCGATGCGGAATAAAAGGTTGCTTTCGTGAACGGGCCGAAGCTCTCTGGTACCGTTAATAGGCTGCCGAAACAATAAAGGCAATATGTATATTGGAGCGACAAACAAAACCGGACCGCAAAAAAATACCGGAACGTTTCACTGGCAATTGCATATGGTTTCGGAGGACATTAGATTTGGAGATGTGTCGTCCTGGGACTACAAGGGAAAATCGGAATCCTATCGAGCGGACGGCGATAGAGGGAGAGGGATCACATGAAATGACATTTAAAAATCAGAAGATATTACAAAATCGGAAACTCCCCTCCATGTGTATGTCTCGTCCGTTGATATAATCCAGAATTATAAATAGGAAAAGGCCGTTTCAAATCAGTTGTTATTCAAAATCGTCTCTCTTTTTGTCCCTCAATGCCATCCCAGCTATCAGATCATTTTGTTTTTTTTCGTTTCTTTACTCTATGTTTTCTGGTTGATGCCTCAAAAATATGTCCCTCTCCGTCCCCCCTCCGAACACCGCCGAAATCCGTTTTACAATCCAACGTGTTCGCATTTTACATCAAATCTTAAAATGCTGCCAAAATATGCATGAAAACACACATCCGTCTTCCATCGAGCATCCATGCTGATCTTTCCGTCTGCAACGATTCCTGCAGACCATGTACCGGGAATGGAGAAAAAAAGGATGCAGCGATTTCCCCGTTCAGATAGACATGATGAAACACAGATTTGATGCACAAAAAAACGACAATCGGTCCGATGAAAATAATTTAAAAAACGATTTTAGAATAGCTCTGGAGGAAATATTAGTGCGAAAGCAGATCCCTCGTCGACAGGGACGCCGAGGACCACAATAAATGCTCCTTCTTCAGTAGCGGCATTTTAATAATAAAAATGAAATATGTTTACCGGTGATGTTGTTCGCCTTTCGCTTTCTCGGTCGTAATGTTTTTTTTTGGCGGTGAGAACAAAATCGGCCGTTTTGCTGCGTATTGGCAGGCGCCGCTGTCCAAGGTGCTGATCTCTACGTGACGCGGGGCCACGTGTTAGACAGCCTAACCCGGGAAATCTGAAGCAAACCTTGGTGTCACCTGGACGGGCCAAAATGGCCAGGTGTCCTGCAGTGCTTACGGGAGCGGCAATCAAGTGACAAACGTGGAACGGCACTCTACGTTTTAAATTATACCTTTATAGTAAGTGCAACATATAGAATTTTGTATGGTTTAGTAATTTCACAATCTCAATATGCTTTGTGTACACGCAAGAACGTTGAAAGAAGGAGGCGGGGGCATGTACCCCCAAAATGTTATTTGGATTCATTCATCGCCCCCAATTACTAGAACTTATTTAAATGATCAAGTTTTGAACCTCCCCCCATATTTAACTGTCCTCTACACTGAAATCGTATACATGCAAGTCATATGTTGCTTAGATATTATGTTATTAACTACAACAAAATGTTAAAAGCATATCTGGTTACCCTACAATTTGGTACCATTGTTTTAAACGTGTTAATATGCGATAAATACCTGATAATCGACATTCCATACATACACAATCTTTGAAGGTCGACAAGTGCAATATGAACCGTATGATGTGTCTGTCGTCATTGCTTATCCGTATATTTCTGTCGTCATTGCTTATCCGTATATTTCTGTCGTCATTGTTTATTCGTATATTTTTGCCGTCATTGCTTATACGTATATTTTTGCCGTCATTGCTTATTCGTCTATTTCTGCCGTCATTGCTTATTCGTAAATTTCTGGTTAGCAGAACTGACTACTTTGCTGGAAATCTCGTTTGCCTGAAAATCACAGCCGATCTGTTTGAGTGAAGAAAACACTGTGTGTCTCTGAGGGACACATCCAATAGTTTTAAACAGCTATTCTCTTGGTGTTGCCTGCACACCTGTAAATACCTACCCCCCCCCCCCCCCAAATAAATTGTAAAAATCCATGATTAAGTTCTGTAAATATACTTAGCATGTGTCCACCTACTAGCTCAGTGCTTTTAGTAAGAGCCGTATTGGTCTTGAGTACATTGAGAGAAGTACATGTTGCAACATAGGGTGGATGGGATATCACCTATCTAAATGCTTACATGCTACATTCATCTCAGAGCAGTTGAGTCACCTTGATAGCATGTCTTTGGACTGTGGACGGAAACTGATACCCCTCATTGCTATACGTGATCTTGTCAATTGCAAATTTGAACCTGAAACTCCAGAGGCATGAAACAGCATTATGAGGCATAAAGTACAGTGCCTTCCCCGTCTGGCCACCTGGGCCCTGCAAGACAAAACAGGCTCTTAAAAATGGAATGGATTCGTTGAGCCCAAGTATCTCTAGTCTGTACGATATCAAAGTTATTGTATGATGTAATATGTAAACAGGCTACATGCTCCAATAGCTGCTGCCGCTGTTTTCTACCATGTGCCGCAAGATGATATCAAAACTGTTGCTGTCCTGGGTGCTGAAATGTATGGTGCCATTAGACGTTGTTTGCTGTCGGGATGCTGGCAGACAAAATCATATCACTCAGGATGTCGATAAGGCGTTATTCATTTTTAATTTGGCATGCAATTCACGTGACAGCAGGAAGGGATCGAGAAAGGAAAACAAAGTAATGAAGAGGTGAACAATGAAGATGCAAGATGGGACACAAGCAGCAGGGCACAAGAATGAGGAAGAACAGGAGAATATCTTCATCACGTGATCTTAGGTTGTCTTGAATTTTCTTTGTTTTGCTAACTGTACTACAGGATGTACAGGTGTCACAAACAGCAGTGCTGGAAGTGCATGTCAATGGGTCAAATAGTACATGTAGAATGAGCTGGGGGCGGCTGTCAATGGTGCATAGGCTAATTATGAGAAGCACACTCAGCTGATGTCTATCTACTATTTATTGCCATGCTATAGATAAATCTCTGTCTTCATGAGTAGTATGATTGCCAATTCTTTATTCCCATAGATAGATTTTCAAGAACTGCTCAACCAATCAGGGTCATGGAGATCTGGAGGCACAGGGCACAAGGCAGCATGTACCCTGAATGGGACAGCAATCCATCTGCAGCCTATTTTTATTTGTGTTTAACAAAAAAATGTTGTTTTGACTAATGGGGGAATTTGAAACAGTCAAACGATGCTGGCAGAAATTGGAATAAATGTTCAGCTTGCTCTGACACATGGAGGCAGGCAGGCAGGCGAGTTGCCTATTTCAGCACCCCCCCCCCCCATTTTTTGTTTTCCTAAAACGGTGAGGAGAGGTGGATGAAGAGGCTTCCAGAAGCGGGGACGAGGGTTGTGGGGTGTGTGACGGGAATGCGGGCGACACTGGCCAGCACTCAAGATGGAGGTCGGGCCATATGGTGCGCGGGTTAGCGCCGAGCTCCGCGACGTGGCCACTCAAGCGTTACGAGGAGAGCGGCGCGTGGCGTGCGGCAGCACGACCCGACCGTGCGCTCAGCGCGCCCCGACACGTCACCGCGCCGACTGCAAACAGCCTGTGCTGGCAGCAACTCCAAAGTACAAAAAGAAGCGGCTCCAAAGTCCTCTCAGAGTCTCCCTCGTGTTCGCCGGCCGACAGGATCAGGAGACTTTAGATGCAGCTTAGAGTAGACGGTCCTCATCCCAGACAAAACATCCCTCATCCTTGCACTTAATTAAATCTATGTCAATTAATGGGCGTTATCATGATGACTTGCTATTAAACAAATTTGGCAGTGGATGACGTGTAGGAAAGTTACCAGGAGAGTAAACTGCCCTGGGGATTGTGACACAGCTTTCGATTATGATCCATCAAAACACCGAAGGATTATCAGAAACAGTGCAGTAACTCGGAGACTGTTTGGATGTTTCCTTAATGAAAGATAATTGCTTAGTCATTATTGTCACCACCCGTACATAAATGTCAGGGGCTCTGGCTATAGCACTTAGTGTTCTGCCTCCACACAGACAAGACAAGCCTCTCAGCGCTGCCTGCATCTGCTGGGCCCCCACTAGGCCGAGGCTGTGGACATCGTGCTATATCTGCTGGTGGACAGATGGTCACCCCAGTCAGCGCCATTCTGCAGCCACTCCAGGAAAATATACGGGGCATATGGGCATACTTCATGGGGTGGGGGGTGGCTGGCATGCATTCCCCTGAAAGCCGGCTGCCAGGGTGGAAGGCCACGCTTGCCTGGATGTGTCCGAGGACCGGAAACGTGCCGTGTTCGTCGCTGACCTGTCCGTACATCACTGACGGGACTATTTGAATATCGGCGTGTTTTAAATCATTTTGGGATTAGGCCCACTGCAACAGAGAATGTGTGGGAAAAAAAAACAAACCATGTTCTTGTTGATTTATCTAACAAAATAATGCCACATTGTGACTAACCGTCATGCTGTATTCTGTGAGCTTTGACGCAGCCCAAAGTCCATTACTCTATCTTTCATTTATCCTGAAGGATTTAACCTAACCCAAGCAGCACAGGCCGGTTATGGGTTCCAATTGGGTTCACTTTGGTGCTTTTCCACTGCCCCCAAGAACCAAGCCTTACCACGCAGTACCGTGACCTGGCGGTTTTTCACTGCAAAGTACGGCAAGCCGTACCCCAGCTGTAATGGCTCTGGCATGACCATGCTTACTAGCAAGACTGAAAGTGTGACCATCTGACTGGTCGAAGTGCGTAGGGATACCGGTGTTCTGCACATGGATTATATGAGGGAAAAAGCACATTTTCTATATACAGTAATCCCTCACTTATCGCGGGAGATAGGTTCCAAGGCCGACCGCAATAACTGAAGTAGGGACGCCATATTTATTTAATTATTTAACGTGTATTTGGACGTTTTTAAACCCTCCCTGTATTGTTTACA
>JABFEB020000085.1:1769865-1797064 GCA_019775895.2 Stomatorhinus ivindoensis | reverse complement strand
CTGTATATTTAAAAACCCGCGAAGTCGTGAATCCGCGATAAGTGAACCGCGAAGTAGCGAGGGATCACTGTATTATTCATTATTAGTATTATTGCACATCGCGATGTAATGGTGCATTCCCGAAAACTCAAAACTTGAACATTTCCAACCTCCTATTTAAATTGTAGTATAGAATAGAAGAGCTGAACAGAATGCACTTGGAACGCAAATATACGCAAGCAAATGTTAATTCTCCTAGCGTTTGATACTTGTACAACACTGCCATTCTCACAGATGAATTAGTGGAAATTAACACACAGTAAAAGTAAATAAAAATAACAACACATGGTCAATCATAATGTACACCTTGTGAACAGTAAATAAGCATCTCTTCGGATTTACGTAACTGTCACTCTCCAGACTCAGCAACTCCTTTACTGGCAAACCCTTCTGCAGTGGAAAACTGAAGCGAGCTGGAACCGAGCCGGAACTAGTCTCTCTTTGTGGTATGGGTCGGTTCCTGTGTGCCAGTGGAAAAGCGTCATATGGGTCTTTGGTTGGTGGGAGGAATCCCGCATGACATGTAGAATGTGCATATTCCACACATACAGAACAGAGGTGGCATTCGAACCACGAACCGTGCAGGTATGAGCCACCATGCCACCCCATAATTTAACGGCGGTACTTCATTTGTATCAATACATTTTAAAATTCTCTATTAGTATTCTCTATTAGCCCTGGCTCCCCCCAGGGCTGTGTGCTCAGTCCACTGCTCTACCCTCTCTATACACATGACTGCACCCCTGTCCATCAGAGTGACATCATCGTGAAGTTTGCAGACGACCCTACCACGGTGGGACTCATCTCCGGGGGTGACGAGTCTGCATACAGAGATGAGGTGGAGCTGCTGTCATCATGGTGTACGGCTAACAACCTCCTTCTTAATACGCCAAAAACCAAAGAACTCATAATAGACTACAGAAGGAAAAAAAGAGATTTTACCGCTAATCTACAGGGGGGGACTGTGTGGAGAGGGTGGCAAACTTTCACTTCCCGGGAGTCAACATAGAGGAGAGTCTATCTTGGAGTGGAACACCTCTGAGCTGCTGAAAAAGGCCCAGCGAAGACTGTAGTTCCTCAGAATACTCAGGAGGAATAACATCACACCGGAATAACAGCACAGAGGAAAGCGCTCCAGAGGGTCATTAACACTGCCCAAAGGATCGTTGGCTGCCCTCTCCCCACGCTGGAAGACCTACACAGCTCCCGCTGTCTTGAAAAAGCCACGAACATCATTAAGGACACCTCACACCCGGGTCACTTCCTATTTGAACTGCTGCCCTCAGGCAGACCGTACAGAGCAATCAAAACAAGGACAAATAGACTCAAACATACCTTCTACCCAACGGCAATAACCTGTCTTAATGCTGCTAAATAATGGACACTGTGCAATCACTCCCCAATCACTGTGCTATCTGTGCAATTACACTGTGCATTAACTGTATGTGTAAATCTGCTACAATAACCATTGTAAGCTGTCACATTAAGGGGCACTGTGGAAGCTGCACTGACCGAAGTATGTTTGTGTAAATACTTGTTGTACTGTTGTAGTTCATGGATGATGCACTGATCAGTGAGCACTTTCAATTTCGTTGTACCTGTGACAATTATAATAAAGACGTATTCTATTCCATTCTATTCTATTATAGTAGGCTTCACCTACTGGCTCTGAGGAGACCTTGTTTAGTGTTGCATGCTGCAATTCGATCACAAGAGGGCACCGTCCCCCGACTTGGTGCCCTGCCACAGCTACCACTAAAGTAGACCTGAAAATCGTCCTTTGTTTTGATTGTAAAATCATATGGGTATCATTTAGTATTGCTTATTTCATCCATCAATCCATCCAGCCTGGTCTGCAATGGACTGCATCCTGACCAGGGTGTAACCCAACCTTGTGCTCTCTACTGCTTAAGGGAAGCTCCAGGCTCCCGGTCTTTGCTTATTTACATTTATAATTAAATTCAAAAATGTGTTTTCATCAAGAAAGTCAAATTTTGCTTGCACACACACACACATACACATTTATCTGCAAAGATATTTAACCGTGCATATTTGCATGCAAGAAAAAAGCCATTAGAAGCTTAGCTTCTCTTCAACAAATGCTGAAACAAACACAAATGACTCTGGACTTGTAAGTGGGTGAAACAAGCCTTGACTACAGTCTTCTGAGACAAGAATTAAGTGAAAGCTTGTTTAAGGAATTTGGAGGCACAATTAAGCACAGTGCGCATTATATCCAAAGTTAACTAGCTAATTGTTAACGAACAGTTGTAATGATTGCATGGGAAAACATTGCCTGCCTGTTATCTGGATAGATTACTTAAAGTTTTAATTCTCAGAGTGCCCTGACAGAACATATTGCTTGTCTGCTGCTTTCATTTAATCATTTAAGGACCTGAATGTTGCTGAAATACACTATAGTGGAGAGTTTCTTCGTATTTGAACCCATAACCAGCACACGAAAAACCCACAATCAGTATACAATCAAGCACCCATAGGAGAAACCTGCCAGATAATGGCCGCGGTAACAGGCAGACTGATATACAACTGCTTTTTATAATGTTGACCTACCAATAAATAAATAAATATAAAACAAATAAAACACCTGAAACTGACACATTCTGTACCTTTCATTGTCTGTGTCCTCGCTATTTCTTATGTATTGATTACTCATTCTTATCGTTTTGGAAAACAATGATCTGATTCACGCATCATACTATCTGAATCCAAGATTACCGCGCACATCGCGAACAGAGCAGTTCAGTTATTTAACCAATACTCCAGTACACACATATATGTATCCAATACACGCATACATGTATTGTTTATCTTAATTTTTCAATAAATTTCATTTTCCCACCATATGTGTCCTCCTGTGGGTTTAAAATAATCAGAGGCAGCCACCAGAAAAAGCCGTCTCCCATCTAACGTAGCTTTGTTCCTTAACAATAATAAACACATATAAGTGATTTTCTTTTTTGGAGTAGAATAAAGATTCCCCAGACACACACACACACTAAATACCTTTGCAATCACGTTACAGATGACATTATTGTGCTTTTTTATCGGAAGTATTAATCGTGTGAATACCATCATTCTTGGCCAGAACCCAAAGAATTAATACATCGTAGTGACCAATTTGTGGGTCACTAAAATATTTTACTATACACAATTTACACAGCTGCGCTTTCTTGATAAAAAAGCAGAAGACAAACTGCGCAGCCTTTTTTGGCGCTGGCATTCATCTCTGCTATCTTTGGGGAGCCATGAATTGAAGAATGCATCATTTGTGTTAAACCCATGGCGTCGTCTCTCCCACTTTACTCCGGAATGTAGGGGTTCTCCCGGCCAGGCAGAGCAGCAGGCGAGCCTAGCAACAGCGGTTTTCGACCAATTGCAGTATTACAGGAGGAAGGGAGGATCCGCGGGCTCAGCCAGCGCCACGACACTAATCTCTCGGAGCTCGTCGTGGAGGAGGAGGGGAGGCTGTCACTGTCTGCACTGACGTGCAAAGCCAGCCCTGTCTGATAAGTTGCACACAAATGCATTTAAACTTAAAAAATAACAACCCTGGATAAACACAAACGTGTTATAAGCTATAGTGCTAAATAATAATCGTTTCTCTATTGTCGACAACAGACACCCATTTGATATCCTACAACTATTACGAAAGGCACTACTCGTAATCTATATATTCATACACAATATGATGCATAAAACTGGCACTTATTGTTATAAATGAAACTTAACGGGAGACCAACAGTCAGTATTTGCATCTCCTGAATATACGTTAAGCGTTTTAAGCTTAATTTATATATTTTAGCGGTCAAAACTAGTGGGAGTGACTATCCAAGTCAGGCGGGTTTTTTTCAGTGAGAAGAAGCTGATTGGCTGCATCAAAGTAAAAGGGCGTGACAGCCCCGCCTTTGGCGCCGCAGGAAGGACTTTAAGTATGGTATTCGCTAGAAGTGTTTGGAAAAAGTGAAGTTAGGTCAAAGTTTTGTGTGTTTTTAAAAAGAAAACATTTTGTGCGGTAATATAAGCAGAGAAAGACCCAGAGCTGCCGCTGATCAGACTTATCGGGGACAAACAGGAGTCGATGCGGGAGATGATTTTGTTCGTGAATTAGAGCAACTCGGCTGTCTGTATAAAGAAGTAAAAAAGCGTGGTGAGTGAGGCGTCTTATCCATTTCATGCATATTTGGGTTTTAAAATGGGTATTTATTAGGCCGGCCTGTTGTTGATACGTAAGGTATTGTTTTTAAAAAATGTTTGCTCATGTTAGTGCTGCTTGGGTTACTTTCCCATTTTGTATCTACATGAAACGTTACTTTCTAAATTACTTTTAAAGTTTATTTGTTTATATTGTATCCGCTTCGTCCCATATTGGCTATTTCTTTGCCAAAGTCGGGATCGATCATCCTGTATTGGCTTTAGGGACGCGGTATCGAGGGGCTGGATGTTCAGGGACCCTCCGGAGTGTGCTCTTTAGCGATTAATCAACAAAGAAAAGAGCGCTTTTATTATGCACCACGTGTTCGCGGGAAGCGCTTTCGCTTCGCCCCGGCCGAGCCATCATCTGCCGCGCTTGGCCTTCCGCCCCCGCCCCCCGTCACCCCAGGTGACAGTGGCCACATCGAACTCGCTTTAAAAGGCGTCCGAAACTAAAGTGATGCATGCTTTATTAAAGCACCGGAGCTGCTAATAACGAACGTCCTCCGCCCCAGAGCTGAACTTGTCGACTCGTCCTGACAGCCCGCTGGTTCTCAGGAAGGCCTGCGTGTCGCTTGCAGTTCTACAGGATATCCGCATGCCGCAGACGGAGCTGTGGGGGCTGCTAGCCCTTCATTCCATTTTGAGTCGATTCTACGAAATGTTGGGTTTCTAATTTCAAATACGATTGAAGAATGCTTTCTTATTTGCGGAATGCATACAGTGTTTGTACATCGCACAGAAATCATCCACCCCGTCCCTTTACTTGACGATTCATAAATGTATGCAGAAGGTGATTAATCGTAAACCATGACAAGAGCAGCAATATAGACACATTAACCTCTCCATTCTCTCCCCCCCCCCCCAAGACGTAAATATACTTCAAGATTATTTTTTGATAAAATATAATTGTCGTTATCAACCAATAAATGAGTTTTGTCAGTTACATTTAATATTTAGATATAACTGCAGTGGATGTGATCTTGGACAGAAAATGACAATCCATCCATCTTCTGGCTTATTCGGTCAGGGTTCTGAGAGGCGTGCTGCCTACCCCAGACAGTGCAAAGCTCAGGTTTATCCCGAACAGGGTGATTACTTTTAGAAAAGTTTTTCCAGTGACAGGCTGCTTATTGATGCGGTGACACCGCTGAAATATGGACGTATATCCAAGTTGTTTCCTATTAACTTTCCCTTTCTTTCACTGTCGACAGGGTCCCGGAGGCTCTGGTCTGCCTCAGGAATGCCTTTTTGACTCAACTCTTGTTTCATTGGATATCAGGTCAGATTCCAACACCACCTTCACTTCAGCCCCTGCTCAGGAATTTGGCTGACTGGGGTTTCGTGACCAGGGGCATAAATATGAAAAGAGCGGAGATGGGACTGACATGTGGGCATGAGACAGGTTATGAGCTTAGGGTTGAACACTGAGTATTGGGGGAGGAGGGGGGGAGTTTTGGAAGATGGATTTCAAACTTAAAACAGTGATGTTGTGACTTTACAACCTTACAACTATTAAACATTATTTCTGAGAAGTCCCCCCCCGCTCTTTTTGATAGCAGAGCTAATTATATTAAATGTTGTTGGTGTTATTGTTCAATACAAGTAAATGAGGATCATAAAGAATTTTTAATTCCTTATTAAAAATTTTAAATTCCACCCTGACTTGTGTAGCTGGCGGCTGGGCTATGGCACAGGAGTGCGGTCGGCAGTATGAACGTGTCGCAGAGATCGGCGGCGGTGCCTATGGGACGGTTTACAAAGCGCGGGACCGCCAGAGCGGCCAGTTTGTGGCTCTGAAGAGCGTGCGTGTGCAGACCAACCAGGATGGCCTACCCTTGTCCACGGTCAGAGAAGTGGCCCTGCTCAAGCGACTGGAGCAGTTTGAACATCCGAACGTGGTCAAGTAAGACGGCGCTATGTCCACATTCAGCAGGTCTCGGTGAGCGTGAGGCGTGGGGGTGTCATCTGAGGCGTCATTGTGTGGGTATTGTTTCCCAGGCTCATGGATGTGTGCGCCACCTTGCGGACAGACCAGGAGACCAAGGTAACTCTGGTGTTTGAGCATGTGGATCAAGATCTCAAAACTTACCTGAGCAAGGCCCCCGCTCCAGGACTCCCCGCAGACCGGATACGAGTAAGCATGTGCCCCCCCCCCACCTTTGAATTTCTAGGTGTTTTGAATCCAGCGGTTTTTTATACTGCTGGCCTTTGTAGTTTGACCAAACCATTCAAAGAACTAATTAGTTCCGCTCCTTGACAGGACCTGATGCATCAGTTGTTGCACGGATTGGCGTTTCTTCACTCCAACTGCGTCCTGCACCGGGACCTGAAGCCAGAGAACATCCTGGTGACCAGCCGAGGGCAGGTGAAGCTGGCGGATTTTGGCCTGGCTCGCATCTACAGCTGTCACATGGCGCTCACCCCGGTGGTAAGGATGTGCCTCAGTTTGCATGCTTTTCAGCCACTGGCCCAGCAGAGCACTTTTTGGGGACCCCCCCCATTGTGCACCATGAGCAGGATACTAACCGCTGATGTTCAGATGGGTGATAGAGCTCAGTCAAATTCCCCTTGGTTCACACCATTCCTGACATCCATGGCCCACTTCATGACAAACCACCCCCCCCCCCCCCCCCACACACATTTTCATTCTCTCAGGTGGTCACACTGTGGTATCGTGCCCCAGAAGTTCTGCTTCAGGCTTCCTACGCGACTCCAGTTGACATATGGAGTACAGGCTGCATCTTTGCAGAGATGTTCCGACGCAAGTGAGTCAAGCTGAGTTTGTTTACACGCGGGAGAAACGTCCATTTTAGGTCCACTGCAGCACCGCGTGTCTTTTGCTGACATCATGTGGTTAATTGGAGCGGTGCACCCTCTAACCTGTGGTTTACTGATAAAGATGGAAATCCAAATGCCTTTTTATCAATCTGAGTCAAGACCAACTGTCAGTGTGCAAATAAGGGGAGGGTTGATCTAGGAACTTCTAATCACTCTGACAAGTGGCAGTAGGCCTGACACAAAACAGGCACTGTGCCTTACAGCTCACGGTGACACGCTCGGAACGCCCTTTTGCATCTCGTTATGGGAACTCTGCTTTCTGGAATGACATGCTCTCTCATCACTCCAAATCTCCCCTCAGGCCTTTGTTCTGTGGTGACTCAGAAGTGGATCAGCTACGGAAAATTTTCGAGTGAGTATTAAGTGCGGTGTCTAGGAAGTAGAAGTTAAACCTCGCTTTTGTGTTTCCAGAACAGTTCTGTACCTTCTCCTTTTCCAAAATTTCTGCAGTATGATTGGCTTGCCGTCAGAGGAAGAATGGCCGCCAGATGTCACGCTCTCACGGTGCCTTTTCAGCCCCTGTGGTCCTTGTCCAATCACAGATTGCGTCCCTGAAATCAGCCACCAGGGGGCGAATTTGTTGACGGTAAGATGAATGTGGCTTGGCAGAATTAGGGGAAAGGTCAGTGTGATGTCAAGTACATTGCAGGCAAGAAGTTCTGTATCAAATTCAGGAAATTTAGTCTTAATTTTAATGTGTAAAAAAAATAAATATTCTTTTCTACAGGAGATGCTAACCTTTGACCCTCTACGAAGAATCTCTGCCTTGAATGCTCTGGAGCATCCTTATTTTCAGGAGGGATGAAGGGGAATACTGTGACCACAGCTGGCCTTTTTCTGGGCATAGGATGAGTCTGCAGTAGGTCTGAGCGAATAACTAAAGGCATTAATTGAAAATGGAACTTTGAACAGCCAATCCAGGCACTGGATCCAGGGTGGGAATGTGTGTGGGGGGGGGGGTGTGACATTGATGCCAGTATATATTTGTACCCCCAGATTTCAGCCCATAATTGTTAGGTTTGCCTGCTGGAGATAATGAAACTAATGGTTTATACAGTAAATTACATTTTGACCAGTGGCAGTACCTTTGTCAGGACCAAGTGACCCAAAACATACTTTTGCCAGCAGATACTAAGTGTCAGTACCTAATGTCATCACTTTACTGATAGATAGCAAAATACTGATACAGGGACAAGACAGCTGGCTTCAGGCTGTCAGAGAAACAAACTCTAGGTCAATAAAACCTATGGGTGTGTTAGACAGTCATCTGTAGGGAATATCACTGTGTTTTTATGTCATCTCTGCCTCGACTTCACTCCAGTTTCTGCTGCTCTAACCCTTCCATGCTAACTTTAGACATGCAACACATGAGTATTGGTACAAACTACTGTAAAGTAACTGTATTAATATAGTCATGACAAATAAACGCTGCTCTGCGTGAAGGCGTGTCCTCACATGCCGGTATGAGTCTATGGGGTGTGTGAGCGGTGGGTGCAGGAAGTGAGGCGCGCAAAGGCCCCCCTGCAACTTTAATCGGGAACGAACTGGAGGGGCTTCAGCAGGATATGAAATTGGAGTTACCTAAAGGTCTTGCAGTTTTATTTCAATATTAAGAAAAATTTACATCTCTTTGAGTAACATCATAGTTAACAATCAGAAATACAGATCCTGTGGTTTTGTGGTGACGCTTCTTGAAGCTGAGCATACGGTAACTGCAACTGCATGGAACTAAATTCCTATGTCTGCAAATCATTTCTTCAGGAAACAAAGGGAAAAAGAATAAAGTAATATTTAAAATGTATTAAAAAAATTCAAAAACACTGGAACTGATCATTTGACAAAAAAAAGAAACAGCTCAAAAAGAACCCTACCGTGACAAATAGGCATGTTGCGCTTTTAGACCAGAGCAGACGCCATACTGCCACTGGCCTGAGTATTCTGTGATGGGTTTGTCTGTTCTCTACATAGAACATTCTAATCAACCATCAAAACAAATACTTGAGACAAATTATCGTTCTGCTTTAACTCCATATAAAAACTATCAAAACATGCATATGGACTGGACTTGTTTTAAAATTATCACAAGTACGCCATTTACATTTAAAGAAGCGTCGACAAATGCTGCAGAGAACATCCTGAAGCAGGCATAGCGGAGCACATACCCTTTCCCATATGGATCAGGAATCCCTCCTGCCACGTGCCAGCAAACGGAACCGTTTTCATAGATTTCCAATAAGCTTAAGACGCAACTCATCAAAAATATCCCACAGTCGTTAAAGTCATACGCGCCACACACCACGCAGTTCATTTGTAGGGACATAACTTATAGATAACTTGCTGATCAATTTATTGACATGGTGATGCAATATCGTACCTTTATATGTGATCACCCCATTTCACCATCTCACCTACATAGGATTGTGTGGATGACACCATTAGAATATTTATAAAAACCATAAACTAAGGTGCAGAATATAATTTTGATAATGAAGAGCATTTTTATGCATATATTTTAAGGAGTTGGCTGGGATATAGTGAGCAGGGTTTCACACGGTTCATGATTATTATACCTGGCTAAGGTGAAGAGACCTCTGCAATGCAGGAATCCCATAATGTACTCTGTCTTGCACCCACCAGAGGGTTCTCTGCTGCTTCGGCACAAAAGGTCAGAGACCCTGATTATTTTTTCGAGAACACTGTCCACAGAGGTGGCGGAATAAAGGGAGAATGCCGCGACCATCTGGCCTCAATGTCTGTCACGTGGAAATTACAGCGGACATCATGAGACGCTTCCTGTATGGCTACCATTCACAGAGTTTGGCCTACATTTTTTACATCTCCACCATCATCCAGGTTAGCCATATCTCAGATACAACATTGGCTACTGCTGTCCCTTACCATTTAATTAAAATCCATACTCTACTTTTATACAAAAAAAAAACAAAAATAGACTAGCAAATACCATATGAACTTCATTATCTAAGTGGCACACTCATCATAATACACTACACTAAAAAGGCATGTATACTGACATCAAGGCATGACTTTCTCCTAGTAATGTCCAAAACAGGCTTAAAAGGGGAGCAGGTCAGAGAAAAGGTTACTCTGAGGCTCGGAGCAGATGTTCCCCTGGCCAACATAGAGCGCTGACATCACACTGCCAGGATCTCACTGTGGCTAAAATGGAGAATGTGGCGTTTCAGCTGTATCTATCCCCCGAGAGACCATGGGGGCGGGGGGGCAAGAGGCATGGCAAGTTCACAGATTGTCATCTTGGCCGCACGCTGGGGAGGCTGCGTATGTGGACAGGGACTCGAGAAAAGCAGACCAGAGCAGGTGATCACTGTTAAGAAAAGGGTAGAACACGGAAATTATGTCTGGTGGGAACAAAAGTCCGAGGAGGTCAGGCAGGACCAAAGAAGGTAAAAAGTTATAAACAGAGAACCAAAGTCCTCAGGAACTACTGTACAAACACCAGAAAATACTGTATGGATTACGAATGTTTGTGTCCACATGCTTTTTTGTAGTCTCTGCTTGTCAACAATAATATTTCTTGTGTTTGTGTGCATTTCTGATAAATGGCTCAGTAGAAAATGAGAAAGGATTGTAGAGCAAGTACTTGCTGTGTGCTCACATGGCACATGTGGTTTTGGGTGTGTGTGTGTCTGTATGTATGTGTGTGTGTGTGTGCGCATCCCTCTGCATTCCCATCGGCAGCCCTATAGAAAAGCACTGGGATTGGCCCTGGGGTCCTTCTGGTTCCTGTATCGAGCAGCAAGCCACACACCCAAGATCTGAAACGAACAACAAGCCCATGTCACACACTGGTGGGTAGCTCGGGGGGGGGGGGGTGGTGATAATGTGGAGGAGAACTTTGGCCTTGCTTTCCAAGTAAGACAAGCTGACCTCTGTGAAACTGAAGAACAGGCCGACCCCGCCCAGGATCTTTAGAGCTTCCGCTGAGTGCTGAAGCATTTTCTCTCCACAGGACTGGCAGCGATTCTTCCGACATTGCTGGGAAGGAAACAGGCAGCATGTTCATACCTGTTAGATTCAGTTCTTAAAAGATACCAAACACAGATGAACAAGTTGCTTTAATTTCATAGGATTTTTCTGAATTTTCCTGGGAACTTTTAGTCTGCCAATCATCATGGTTAATGAATTAATTCTCATTTCATCAGGTTTTCTCCTTCCATAGTTACAGCAGGCAACCAGCACTCTTCCTGCGTCTCCAAGTTCAAGCCTCAAACCACAGCTGATTCCCAGCCAATCACTATCACTCAAAGCCTCTCCAGATCATTCCTGCTCAATTAAGCTGATCGTTGTGGCGTTTGGTGCATCCTGAGAATTTGCTGATTTATTCAGTCCCACTCAAAAACATAGAAAAAAAAAACATTTACTTTTAAATCGAAACAAAAATACATGATTACTATCCATAAGATATTAAGGTATAAGGGACCATACTAGGTATTATTAAAAAAAGACTTTCGACAGGCCACAGGTTTGCTGAAACAGAGGATGCTGTATATTAAAAATTGAGTGAAATATTAAATAAAAAAATAAATAACTAAATAAAAGCAAAGGGGAACTGCAAAACAATCCAAAACAGAACAGGTAGAACCTCAATCTACGTTTTTTGGCCTTTCTAGGCAAGTTCCATTTGCTTTAAAGCACAGAACTGGTGACTGGAATAGACGACTAGGCCAGAAACTACACACTGGCCACACTGGTTGCACGCCTCTGCTTTAAGTTGGAGTTTCTGTTCTGGAGAAGTGGAGGATTTTTAATTAAATTCAATTTTCCTTTATTACTGACATTTCAAATACGATTTCTCCTGTATCATTAACAATTTAGCATCCATAAATAATGTACTGCCACATATTCCTGTTAAATGTCTTGGGGCAAATGAATACAACTATGGCACTATGCAATTAAAACTGTTTTTACACAGTCAGAGTTTTGGATGGTGACGTTGCCAAAACACACAAAAAAAAAAACAATAGACTAACAACCTTTTGTTTAGATTCATTAACCATGTTCTTAATTACAGCTAGAGGTTTCCAGTCCTAATGACTAATGCAGAAAAATAGCACACGTCTCAGTGTAGAGCCACTTACAGATTGGCAGGAAGAAAGATCATTCAGATAGTGCTGATAGTCAGCTGTGATGTTCAGCAGTCCGCAGCAGTTCAGATTCATCTCCAGCTCAACCTTTGTTTCGTTCTGTAACATCTTCCAGGTGGCATTCAGGAGCGCCACCTGTAGGTATCAGACAGCGGTGCAAGTGGGCAATTAGAAAGGATGAGGATATGGGTGATGAGGGAAAGGCAGACAGCAAAAATGATTAAAAAGACGAGTGAAGGGGGTACGGGGACATTTGAACAATAATGACCCAGAGAAGAAGAATGTGTAAGACATTTTTACAAAGAAGAAATCCAACATATTACCAGATACTCACTTGTTGTGAACGATTCATTGCCAAACAAGAACAGGATACTCCAAACTGGAAAAGGAATACTAAGAGGAGAATGACCATATACTGACAAAGCAGTCAAGGAAATGTCACCGGCAGTGTAGCAGTAATGTGTTGTTTTACCATTGTCTCTGATATTAATCACAAAAACAAATTTTGCCAAACAAATTGATTAAAAAGCCAGTAAACTCATGGTGACAGGTAATGTTATGAAACAGTACATAATCTAAACTGGAAGCCAGGCAGCTCTTGCTACCTTACACTACAGCTGGGGCCAGAAAAGATACAAAGAAGAGCATGACTTGGTGATGATTGAGGGCTCCAATGAGGCCAACGATGGCGATGAGCAGCAGGAAGACACCCACAGCGATCACGCCGCCAATGATGTGGATGCTGAAGACAATGCCAAACCCTTTGGCCCAGGCGGCCACCCCAATCAGCAGCAGCCCCACTAGCTGAAGAGTGCATAAAGAATAATATAAATCATTTCAATTATAATCAGGGGGAATCCTCTGAAGGAGAGGTATGAAACGCAGAGTGCAATACCTACTGAAGCAAAAATTCAGAGACATCATCAATAATAATAATAATAATAATAAAAATAATAATAAAAGAGCAGCATTTGGAACCTGTGTTCTGTTTAAAAGGAAGCATAACCTCAAAAATAATACATGCATAAACTAAAAATTAACAATGAAGCATTCTGTGACATGACTGTAAGTGCATGGCTGCAAAAGGAAATCTAATGCACCGATAGACAGAGAGCACTTATGCTAATTTAGACATGGCTGATATTTGGAGAAGTGACAGAGGTGCAGTCTATGTAAAACTGGTATTTTACACTAATCAAACTTGCAGGCTAAAGGATGTGCTAATTTTCATTCCAGCTAAGCACCAAATTAACCTCTAACATATTCCAGATTGGTCACACAAAATGACGTTTGTCTATTTACAGATACGGTGCCACTTACACCAAATACAGTCAGCCTGCCCTTACTTCCCTGAAGGCATCCCTGTGAGCACCCTATCCTTGGCAATCCTTTACAAATTTCAGACACACAAAAACATGAAAAGTATCCAAGCAAAACAAGGCGCCAAGCATTCAAAATGCCATGATTCATTTTCCATCGATGGCAGGTTAACAAAATGCAACAAAAACACTGCGCACAAGCTCGGTCCACAAGCTAACCGTAATAGGAACATCTTCAATGAATATAACAGATATTATTTAGGGAAGATACAGAATAAGAGGTACACTGAGTATCTCAAATAAAATACCTGAGAGGGTATACCCGTTAAACAAGCATATTCTGATAAATGAAGCCAAAATTGGAGCACCAGCTGTACTGAGCACATCTTCTATCAAAGCAAATGACTATCAAACTGACTGAACACACATAGGTGTTCATATGCAGCATCCTTAATGAATCCACAGATTTAATCACACCTGGATATAGAGGCAGTAAATTAGCGGGAGTTACTTTTGCTTAGCAATGGAAAGCAGTCTATATTCCTGGTCACTTCACTGATGGTGGCTAGCAGCTAGCAAACCAAACTAATAGCAGCATCCAGTACTTGTTCTTCAGCCAAGGATGCTGTAGCTGCCCCTTCGACGATACCTCTTTGGCTTGAGATTTCGGCGCTAGGTTTACATACACATTACCATCAGTTAACCTCATGTAAAGGCACAGTTTATTACTGAGAGCTGGGCAAGCCACAAGATTAAAAGCCTCATGCAAAACAATTCTCGCTTTAAATATATATATATATTTTAAACGACCTGTTTCTTCTTTTTTCTTTCCAAATTCTAGGAGAACTGAAGCCAAATGTCTACCTGACCTGACTTATTTTTCACAGTACTCGCCCCATCTGTTACAGTACCAGCAGCACATCTACCGATAACATTAGACCAGCCCAGCTGTCCAAATACTCTGACAAATGTCAACTGAGGACAACTTCATCAAAGCGTTGAAATAAACATAACGGCACATGGCACCCCCTAAGGAAAAAAATCTGACAGCCTCTTAGCAAGAAAACAGGCAGCAATAAATCAGCAGCACTGTACGATCTTGCATTGTGTGTGACTTAATCGCATTAAATAGACGCAGAGAGACGAAGACGGCGCTGCGGCGTTTCTGCTTCCTCAGAGTCACGCGGTCCAATAAAGAAGGCGACCAGCGATCAACAGAAAGTCAATAAAATACAATAAAACGCGCCGCAGGCGGGCCAGCAGTGCCGGCATGTCCCCTCGCCCGTCAGACCGTACGCAGTGTGGTCGCGATGAGCCACATTAGGCTAACGGAGCATATACGGCACTGCGCTGATCAACTTCTCGTGCAAATAAGGCCGACATGTTGTAACATACAATAAAACATCGTATATAAATACATTCAATTTTACCTCAGAAAATCAGTACGAAGTAGGTTGCTAGCGGGCTAGGCTAAGCGGGCATCGCCGGGTGACTAAGCGCCAGTACTCAGCTTATGCCCCGGCTCGGCCCCAGATGAACGACCCACATACACCGGGCCGACGCGGCTAACGGGGCTCCGGCGATCACTCACCATGTACACCACGTTCAGGGAACAAAGGGCGTTTTTCGAGCACGTAAAGCCGCCACACGCCATTTTGCACCCAGTCGGCTTTCACAGCCGTCGGCCGAAGCTCCTACGCTGTTTGCGTCCACTTGACAAATGTAAAGAGAGAGGAAGAGTCGAGCTCCCTCACCAGCACCACCGGCCGAGGGCTCAGCAACTTCCGCCGCCCAGCTCGTCCGGCGCAGCCGTCAGCGTGTCACAGAGCCCCAGGCCCCTCCCTCCAAGCGCAGCCTGTTCCGCGCGTCGCCTCTTCGCATCTGCTTCATTGCGCGAAGAAATTTTTAACGTTATTTTAGATTTATTTACTGAAGCTTTTTTTTCGAATGCGCACAGCAAGGCGAGTACATAATACATCACAAACTACGTATTTTATGACAAGCCTCTTTTAAGGCCTGTTGTCATCAAATATCTAAGTTATGTTTTGTGTCCAACTCGGTCTTCATATCGCCAACCATTTTCCATCCGGCCTAAATAATTTTACTTAAGTAAAATGTGTATTATTTTAACGAGGGACGTCGTAAGCGTATTTGATTTCAAATATATTTTGAATTAAATGGCATCACAATACTACTCTGTATATGATATTTTGTGGTGGATGGATGAATGTGACACCTATTCTGAGCATATTTTGCTGAATTTCTGGTCTAAGCTTAATTTTTAGTTTGGGTAAAATGAAATGCATACCATTTCATTATAATCATGGGTGCCACTGGGTAGCACTGTCACCTTACACCTCCAGGGTTATGGGGCTACACCCTGTGTGCAGATTATGCATGTTCTTCTCATGTTTTGCCTGTTTCCTCCCATAGTCCAAAAATATGCAGCTATGACATCTGGTATTTGACAGTTTTCCATGATTTGTGACTGTGCATTTGGCAAGGATAGGCCAATATAACGTACCTGTGCTGTTTGGGATAGTCCCCGCTTCCCTCCCCCAAAAACATACACAGTCACATTCCTGTATCAGTTAAGTGTTTTGAAAACGGATCTCTTTCACATTACACTTAACCTTCTGCTTGTTCCTTTTTTCCCTAAATTGCCGAAGCCTGCTCGGCTCACGATACTCTTTTTTTTCCCCTCGCGAGGTATGTAGAGGTTTAGCCAAGGCTGCCAATGTGACGCAGTATTAAATATGATGTCTAAAAATACAGTTAATTGGTAGATATCAAATCGCAACACTCGTAGAGTAACTAATATAATTTGTCTCACCTAAAACCCACATAAAAAAAAATATGGATACAATTCATTAACCCTTGTGTTGTTGTTCGTTTTGACACTTTTGCTTTATAATAAATATAATATAATGTTGCACTTCGCGCAAGGCAGGTACCAACCACACATTGCAGGGTGCACACTCAGCCCCACATATGGTCAATTTAATTCTAGTAATCGTGACAGCTCTATTATGTATGCATTATCCATTAATTAATTCGAGCCAATGAACGACAGCAGATAACGGGATCATAGAACAAAGAGCCCTTAAGGCTCCGCTACAGAGCCTGCTGCCGCCCCTCACAGCTGCCAGGTGGGAAGCCCTCGATGGCCGGTGAACGGTCCGCAGTAGGGGGGCCCTAAAATGGGACCCTGCAATGTGGAACATAATTGAATTGCTTTGGGTTGGGGGCTCCATGCATTCATGGTGGTTCTGGGGGGTTGGGGACTAGTGCCCCTGTGACAACATGCATGCTCCCACCTGAGACCACCCTAAAAACGTATGGTACTTGTGTCCGAAATAAGTGTATTACTATTATTACCATTATTATTATTTACATTTATATATGTGCAGCGGGAACTCAAATGTAAGCCCGGCTGTGCTGGGTGGTCGAATGGCTTCAGCTAGTGAAAAGCGAAGATAATGACAGGAAAAAAATAATCAACTTGTGGAAGCAAGACAGTCTAAAGAAATGTGAGTTACATACCTGTAAAAACTGTAAAACGTAACTGCAAAGCATTGCATAAATAACTCGTCAGTTCAAAACTGACTTTTGCTTCTTAATGCTGGCAGTCTAGTGTAAGTAATACCTGGAGCACATTAAGGTCAAATGCACCTGTCCCAACAACAGAACAAATTGCCCCAGTCTGGCCCCTCGGGTGAAATGGTCTAGAACAGGGATCTCCAACTCCGGTCCTGGAGAGCTACCGTCCAGTAGGTTTTCTATCCTACCCGGCTTCTGATGAGCTACACCTGTTCTCAGGTAAATACAGGCAGGTGTGGCTCATCAGAAGCCAAGTGGGACAGAACACCTACTGGATAGCAGCTCTCCAGGACCGGAGTTGGAGACCCCTGGTCTAGAACCTCCAATGCACGGTGGCCAAAATCTCTAGGGCAGGGGTGGCCAAGCTTGTCCAGAAAGGGCCGCTGTGTATGTGAGTTTGCTCTGCATCTCCCTAATTAGATTACTAATTAGTCGACTGATGGATTGAAGAATCCTCACACCTGGATTTTAACAGCTGACCTAAAGGTTATCGCAAAAAACTGTACACATACTGGTCCTTTGTCGATAATATTGGTTACTCTACCTCTAGGGGCACCCCTGTCTAAAAGTATAGTACAGATACAATAAAACTCCTTAGTAAGTGAAGGAAAAGTTAATTCAGTTCTGTTGTAATACTCTAAGTGACTTCAGTACTTGCAGATCCATGATTTTTCATTTAATATTTTCCATGCTGATAATTTTAATGATGTTGGAAAGATGATTTAATTTGTCCCAAGAAGAACATAAATGAGGTGTCACACCCACACCAGATCAACTGCAACCACACCCAGCTTCTTCTGAACAACCCAGCCTTTACTGATTGTCTTCCCAGAGTTATGAACAGCCACGGGTGATCCTGCCCAATCTCTACATTTACATTAACCTCAGCTTTGGTACATACTGTTTTCTTATTGGTCCAGAGGTATCATGTGGGTGTTGATCGTTTTCCTGCAACTGTACAGACAGTTCCAGCAGCCTAATAACAGTTTTATATTAAGGTGTTTTAATGTTTTATTACATATGTTCATTTAATAACTCGTGTGCCTTTTTAATCATAAATATGTAGTCATTCTTATCTGCATAACTCCTTAGTTTTCATAATACAAGTGTCTGTTGATGGATTCTATGGCAACCTAAGAGACTTGCCACTTCCAGTGAACAGTCTGACCAGACATTCAGTCCATATAGGGAAATTTTTAAGTGCGGATTGCAACATCAGAACATTATTAAATGCTTGAGTGTTTTGCAGCATACAGAGTGTTAAGGATGTTATGGACCATGCTTGTATTCTCGCGTATGACCTATAGTCTCCGCGGTCTGCATCTTCGATTTTTTCCTTTGTGTCTCTCTGGTACTGGTTGCCTCATGGATTGCCTTCATATTACCGGCGTTGAGCCTGTCCCTCCATTCTGTTATTGGATTGTTCGAGATCTTTGAGCCTGTGCTTGACCACAATTCCTGTCTTCTAATTAACCCACCTTCCACTCTGCAAATGGACCCTCTTCATTACAGAATACTTTGCCTTCTTCATGGATCCAGCAGAGGTGGAAAGAAGGCTGGCACAGCAAGAGGAGCAGATAGTGTAAATGATTTGGTTCATCTATTAAGTGAGGGTCTGCCCCACCTTCCTGCATCAAGCCAAGACACCCTGGCAGCTTCTGTGTCTTCTACCTCTCCAGTAACTTTGCCCGATAAGTTTGATGGACACCCTGATTGCTGTAATGGCTTTTTGATGCATTGTGCTGTGTATCTGGATTACTATTCTGATAACATGCAAATTATGTAACGGAAGGTGCAAATTATTATGTCTCTGTTACCTTTGGAAATTGTCACATCAAGATAACCCTGTATGTCACTGTGGCACCAGCTTCTTAGAGGCTCCAAAGCGGATGCTCAATCACCCCTCCTAGGGAAGGATGCCGGTGAATGCTGATACTGGATAAGACAAGGTAATCACCTCACTTCCAACTCTGCCTTAGTGTTAGGCAGCATGGCCACTGGAAGTGGTTGAAAATAGTTTGTCTTGCTCAATGCTTACCGTATGAGGCTAAATTCTCATATAACCAAGCTTGCCTGCAGGGGGGATGAATGGGAACAGCAGAGACCTGTCCAAGCTTCTGCCCTGGCTGGAGCTCAGATGCCAAGCCCCGGAGAGGAAAGACTGGAACCCATGCAGGCAATCCCTGAGTCCAGAGGAACGACAATGACGGATATAGCAGCAACTTTGCCTATACTGTGGAGGAGCCGACCATCTCTGGGCCGCCTGTCCAGCTCACCCACCACCAGGCTTCAGTCCATGATCTACTTGGGTGAAAATATCCCCAATAACCTTTACATGGTAACGTCAATTAACTATTCTGGATGAATTATCCAACAGAAACGTTTGTTTTTCTGTTCACCTGTTAATTGACTCTGGGTCTGCAACTTTGCGGACCCTGTCTGGGCCTGCAAACCAGAGGTCCTCTTAGCCTCGATTAACCAAACCTCTATCAGTGCGGAGGTTTGACGGCAAGCCATTAGGGGACAGCCCGTTCCTCACCAGACACAACCCATCACCATGTATACTGCAGTGCTCCAGTAGATGGCTTTAGTACAGTATATGCTCTTCTTGTTTTATCCGGTTCATTTTGTGTTTAAATGCTAAAAAAACATGGTGTAATTTTTTGGGGCTGGCAACCAATTAATTGGTTTTCCATTATTTCTTATAAGGAAAATTCAATCAGAACTCGAACTTTTTAGTTCTGAACGGGTTAAATTCGAGTTCTGAGGTACCACTTGTCACGCCCACAAGGGCGGGACCCAGCCAATGTGACGTGGTGCGTCCAAACCAGTCAGACCATATAAACCCCACGGACGCATCAGCACGTTGCGAAGTATTGCGCTAATGTCTAGAGCCATTACCGAGCACTGCATTGTCCTGTGTCTTCCCGTGTGCCCTGACCTTGCCTGTTTGCCTTCTGTTTTCACCTTGCCTCTCTCCCTTGCCTTCCCAGCCCAGAACCCGACCCTGACCATCCCGCGCTGCCTGTCCCGGCTGTCTGCGTCCTCCCTTCCCCCTTGTGGTTGTGTCCCGTGTTTACCTGTAGGACGGACCTTCCCAGCATCGACCCCCAGCCCGACCCTCGACAACGATTCCTGCCTGCCCCTTCCAACCCAGACACCCCGGTTAACCCCCATGGGGAAACGGAGCCACCAAGCCCTGCTCATCCCTGTTTCCGTGTCCCTCTGTTCATCAGAATACCTATTAAAACCCTGGTCATCACCAGCATCTCTGGATCCTGTGTTCCCTGGGTCGCCCCGCGTGGCACCACTGTAGTTCAGTGTAATTTTTCTTTATTGATTTATTTAAACCTAAAACCAAGTTGTTAAAGGGTTTAAACTTAACATTGAACATCACACTTAACCAGGGGTCAACACCATGTTGAATTGTGATAGACATTTTGATCAACATGCAATATGTACCATAGTCCTAGTTTTTAAAAATGTAGCATTAGAATGTTTTTCTCAGTTAAAACACTTTGGCATGGACACAGACCAGCTTTGCCAGGGACATGTACAGTACAGGTTGACCTTCCCAGCAATTAACAGCAATTAACATAAGAACTGAACAAGCAAGATTTTCACAGCCACTAAGTAAAATCAAGCCGATACTGTATAGGAGTTCGAGGTGGCTTGTGTGGTCATGTAACAGCTTTAATGGTGTGTCTGTAAATCAAAATGCAGTATATGCAACTTAATTTATAATCATAGATTGAAGGTGACCCTATTTGAGTTTTTAAGGAGCACCCATGACGACTTGAAACTAATGAAATTAAAACTAAAAAACAAAAAGTCATGTATGAATAAACTATATTTTGATACTTAAAAAAAAAAATTCAATGTCAATGGACCCCAAAGGAGCAAAAACCCGTAAAAAATATCCCGGTGAGTAAGTGTACCAACACTCAACCACTCTAATACGGTGAGCATGTGGAGGTGTGTAAGTCTTGGGCGGGGTGAAAGCACGTGAGGAGTGAACTCATTCCGTTGCTCTGTCTCTTGTGTTGGTCTTTATGAAAGTTTGCGTTTTGTTTTGTTTGTTTGTTTCACTGATAATCCTCTATATATAGTCTGAAAAACGCCCGTCCTGCGCCCGTTTTGTTAGTTACGGAAGCGCTCCTCTCAGCCTCCCTAATGAATAAAATCCCCATTCTAGCAGTCGCATTGTTAGATAGTTCTAACTGCCGTCTTAAAAAAAAAAAATATAATAACACGCTAATTAAGGGCGTACGGATCCATTCAGCTTGAACAAAAACGCAGTTATGTTTAGATTTCCATGTCATAATACTATCAAACAAACATACGGAGGAAAGTGCAAAATATATGGATACTATTTGTCACCTGTAATGGTCAATTTAATTGTGAATAAAGTAGTAGTTATTATTACTTTCCAGAAGGTGGTGACAGTATGCAACGTTTTAAAAACAAAACCTTAACCTTTCATGGTCAAATTAGTTTTATCAACCTGTTTCGTCACCAGTTACAGAGTAACTTTTATATATTTTATATATAGAACTGTTTTTCTATATATAAAATATGAAGCAGGCCAATGTTTTCAGTTATGCATCTGAAGGTTTTTTATAAAGTATAATATACATTAGATCTGAAATAGATTAGATATGATAAATATCATAGTGTAGGCCTGTAATTAAAATCTAAAAAAAATATTTTATTTTTATAAAATGAAATGATGATCGCATTGGCTAGAGACCTTGAATTGCCCTTACTTAATGACAGTGTAAATGAACAGGGAGAAAATATAGATCAGAAAGCAATGATATCAATCCATCTTGATAATCAAAGAATACTTTGGCATACTACGACAAATAGTTTTTTTTAGTTTATTATTGCAAATACCCCGCACCAAAGTTGGAAATCTGCGAATGTTTGTTTTCCGTCCTTTAGAATAGGTATGTCTAAGTATCCGCACAGTTTCATGTGCTCTTCAAAAGAAACTAAAGAAAGTCATTCGTAGAAATCGGAATGCTCGTTACAATCAGGAAGTGCGTTCACCGATACTGTGGTAAGGATCAGGCATCCTTTAACCTGTATTAAAATGACTGTCTTGTAATATTTTGATTGATGCTGTTCGTGGGACTGTCTGCTGGGTTTCTGGTGGGCGCAGTTGGATTTTTTGGTTCCGTCCTTGAGTCAGGATGAATAACATGAAATTAGCACATTCGAGTGCCATTCGTGCGGAGGTGAAACGCCACGAAAGTGCCAAAACAACCATCAAGAAAATTTTCAAGCAGTTGGAGCGAGTTGGCGATCAAGAGCTTCGCAGTACTTTACAATTACACCTGCACAGCGTCCAAGGTGAGAGTGCGCCGTGTCACGAGGTCCTCTTTCGTAATGTTATAAGGATTGTGCCCCGGGATATGTGACAAAATACAACATAATGTCATTGAGACGTAGGCTATAACTTAGTAGCTCAGCAATTTTAACCTTAAATTTCCAAACGTTCAGATTTAATTTTAATATATTTGGCTAAAATACATTATTGTTTAAACCGATGCATTAGCCCAGTTTCCTTGTGATGTAAGTGGATGATATGGAGAGGTCAGTCTTTTGTTTTTGCAGTAAAATGAATGTTTGTCTGGGGTACTTTTTGTACCAGTGGGTCTTTGGGGTCAATGTCACGTTAAGTTTGTACGGTCCACAGATAGAACTCAGCGATTATTCAGTAACGAAAATCAGTAATCGACACATTAATTTATAGGTAAATGCCATAAGCGATGCTGCTTGAACAGGAAATGCCCAAACGGCTGAGATGCTGTGTGACTGACAGTACTTGCTAACTGCTTGAAACATTTAAATGTAAAAAAGGTGGGAGGCCAGCTATCGACAGCCACTTAACCTGGCTGCTGATCACTTTATATGCTTCTTTTAGGTTCATTTGACATTTACCAGTTTAGAGACATTTTTACGAGAGTGAAACAATTATTTTCAGATATGCATCCCAGACTGAAGTATTCATCACACACGCAGTGGTGTGAACTGAACCAAAGTTTTATATCGGAAACGGTTAAAATAGCATGAAGGACGTTAAATATCCTGAGCCCAAAGCCTAATAAGTGGTATACGTATGAAGAAAAAACCAACACGTGACCTTTACCGCAGTAATTTCAGATGTCTGACTTCCTGCTTGCAGCAAAAGGAGAGCAGAATGTGGATGCTTATCTTTTGTTTTTGATAGTAATATAGATTGATAGATTGTTTTAATTACATGAATGATCTGGGATTTCTGAATCTGATTTTAAAGTGCATTTGAGTGCTACATTATGTGAAAGTGAAGCTTCACCCCATCATTGATGTCCAAGTAATATTACCGGCATTTGTAGGTTTGCACAGCAGTAAATTGGCCTGATATTTTCAGACGGACCACCTTATGATGTTAATGTTACACTGGTATATAAAGATATGTCTGTATTTTAACATACACATTATGGTATCCAATCAAACCCTAGTGTAACTGAATGCTACAAATTGCATAACGTGAACCTGCTTTGAGATGCTTTTGATAACAAATTCCCTTTGAACTCCAATTGCATTAATAACAGAGCGGTGCAGACGTCTTTCTGCAGGTCTTATTTTATGATCCCTTATCACAGAGCACTGGATAATTCCATGAAGTCACTGTTTATATTGATTTAGCGTGTTTATTTGGTGTAATTATGGGTTGCCTCAGTTAAGGTGTAGGCTGCCTACACTGATGACAGTAGGACCTGCAAAATTTTGGCTTATTTCCTGTTACTCTTCAACAGTTCTTAAACCCACTTCCTCCCTGTGCAAGATAGCACTGCCCTACATTTTTCACTGCTTCTCCATGGTTTTCTCTGACCAAGCCTTCCATGTATTATTTTTTTATATATCTGCTAATCCCTTTTTCTACGGTCCCTCTCAGTGGTCACCATTCACTTGCTTGTATGTTTTCCTACCAAGATCTTTGTCTCTCGACTACAGTCTTCCTTCCGAGGACTGATCATGCGATTGATTTACAGGAAGTGTATTTCAGTGAAGTTAATATAATTTAATTTAGTTTTATATAAATGTATTCTGGGCCAGAAGCAACAGCACAGCTGCATTCACCAGCTGACCTTGAACTAGATGACAGGTTTTTCAGTTTAGTGACAAGACAGACCTTTCACTCCACAGCCAGGGGCCCCCGTCTGGGAGGGCCCCTCTAGGGGGGCTGCTTACATGGCACATTTCAACAATGCATCTGCTTTATTTGTGTATTCCATTTTTCGCAGAAGTGAAAATAAAGGACTTGCGTTTCTTAAATTCACTTTGTTGATATTAAAATTTAGATTTCAGTCTAAAATAATGGTAATCAATTTTATTATGTTGGGGGAGGGTGAGTTGGGAGCCCCATGGGTTGTTTTGGCCCAGGACCTTCAGAGTCCCTAGAATCGCTTCTGCTCTAGTTCAAAGATGTAGGTTGAGCCACAGGATTCTTTTTTTGTTTGTTTGTCTGGCTTCCTTCCTATTTACAACCACTAAAAACTCAGATTTTGATTGGTTGGCATTTGCCTAGCTTTGGAGTGAGCCAAGCCTGTGACTGGCTGGCCCGGTCCGTCTCTGCCCCCCCCTGCATGAAGAGGGGCTTAACACTGTAGGCCTTGTTACCGCATTACCATCCAGTTCCTGCTGCAGCATTTTCCCTGTTTACTGGCCAAACCGTCACCTCTGATTCAGCTGTCGTTCTCCAGCTTCTCTTCCTATAACAACCACACTTCACACACCACAACCCTGCCCCCCCCCCACCCCAGGTGGTCTCCACTGCTGTGTCATCTTGTGGCCAATCACCTGCTCATAGTTGACTGTAGTCAGCTCAAACCAATACCCTGCTGGAAGCTTAGCTCAGGTCGCTACATGGTCAAACCGTTACTGATTCAGATCCCTGGATCAGCAGAGTGATATTTTCACTGGGCCCTTGACTCCCAGTTGCTTCTGGGACAATGTTTGTCAAAAATGTGCATTGCTCCGAATAAAAGCATCTGCTGCATAAGTGTAAATGTGAAACGTACCAGCTAGCAGCCAGGCCCAGCCATTTTGCAGGAAAGGAACGTGTAGCATGGTATACGGCGCAGAGATCAGTTTCTAGCACACAGTAGCAGTCTCTGTGCGGAGTGACTTTTTCCAGTTCCCTCAGCTAGCTATGCACTTGTGGTCCATCCCTCGAAACCTGAACACGTCTTCCTTAGATTGTATGTTTATAGACTCAGTACAGCTCAGAGCAAACCCAGTCTGACCTCAGAGGTCTGGCAATTGGGCTGTAGCTCCTAGAAGATAAAGTGCTCTTCCTTTGTCTGTAAATGTCTAACCCCTAACCCAGTTCTTAATGGAGAATGGAAACCCCTACCTGATCACTGGTGCAGTGTGAGGGATAACTGTAGTGTGACTCATCCTTTCCCTGTTCCACCAAACCTCAGGTGTTAAATGCGGGGAATCCCAAAAACGTGCAGAGCCCAGGTTCAGTTAAAGTCCCCTGACCTAGATGCTGGGGATGTGGATGTGATGTGGAAGATTCACAGCTCTCTCCCCTGAACCTACCTCCGATTGAGGGCACTCTTTAAAATATGGCTGCCTCTCAGAATGTCTCTGACTGTCAGACGCCCCGGTTACTCCCTGCATGTGAACCACTGGGTGGGGAAGCCAGCTGTGACATCACCAGTGCTGTATTGAAACCCCCCCCTCCCAAACTCTGCTGGGCTGCTGAACTGTAGCCACACACATATATGACTTATTGACTGTTTCGATGGAAGCGAGCATGCTGTGGGAGAGGCGTATAATTCACTGCAGATCTGAGCTGTCTTGCCTTATTTCATTTGCATGCTGGAAGGAGCCACATGACCTAGGAGGAGTGACCTGGGGGCCCTCAGGGAGTCTTCCCCCCCCAGCATACACCCACCAGGTGGAGCTGTGTATGTTGCATTTATGTAATCTCCTCCATTTCTGATGAAAGACTCACTGAATACTTCCCTATTCCTTAGTGTGCAATGCATTATTTTGCAATGTGCTATTAATAAGAAATAAACAAGATAAAAAGGAATGATATTAAAATTCTGCCTGTCGTTCTGTCTAAGAAATATTAATATACACATATTGTACTGTGTAAAATCTTAGGCCATCATACAGTATATTTAAAGCTATTTATCAGTGTAGCAAAAATGTATAATAATAATAATTGATAATAATACATTTTATTTAAAAGGCACCATTCTAGCACCCAAGGACACTGTATAATAAAGCATAAAGCCATAAAATACAGAGAATATAGAATAAAACAAGTTTCATAAAAATAATTGTAATAATAATAACAATAAACAATAAAGACACAGTTTACCGTTAGAATATACACAAATGAATCGTAACATGCTAAATAGCGAGAATTTCTGTTCTATAAATCATTGCGGCTATCATGTTGGATGGCTATAAGAGCACAGAGTCAGTGATTGGAGGTTGTCGTTCCCTCCCTTTGGGTATAAATAAAAATAAAGAGGTGCAGAGATAAACGGGGTGTGGTGCCCATGAGGGGGTCGGACCCAGTTTTGAATCACAGGAGGCATGTTTATCATGGGCCAGAAAACAGCAGCTGTAGGGACAGCAGAAGTAGACTGGGACTGTGGAGGGAAAGGAGACGGGGGGGGGGGGGGCTAGCGTGTTGGTATGTGGGGTGACCACCCTTTAAACGAAGGGCATGGCATGCAGGGCTGTGTGTCGGGGCTGCCCCCCCTCTGTGTAAATAAAATAAAAGTGAATAAAAGCCATCCTCGGCATGCATGAACGCACACACACATGCACACACACACACACGCACGCACACACATGCACACACACACTATATTGAGGTCCATCTCCACTCAGGTCACATATGAGGATCCCTCACCCACATGCTATACTGGCCTCCCACAAACGCCCCCCCCCCCCCCCCTTGTCCCCATTGAAAGCATGGATCACTACTGATTGCTTCTGTGCACAAACACACTCACACTGGCAAACAGATCAAAAGGCTGGGGGATG
>JABFEB020000085.1:1741278-1756333 GCA_019775895.2 Stomatorhinus ivindoensis | reverse complement strand
TTCCTCTACCTGTATCCCCCGTTTCCCTGTGCCTTTATCTGCTTTCCCCTTTTCCCAATGTCTCTACCTGCATCCCCCTTTTCCCTGTGCCTCTACCTGCTTCCCCCTTTTCCCCATGTCTCTCCCTGCTTCCCCCTTTTGCCTGTTCCTCTACCTGTATCCCCCGTTTCCCTGTGCCTTTATCTGCTTTCCCCTTTTCCCAATGTCTCTACCTGCATCCCCATTTTGCCTGTGCCTCTATCTGCTTCCTCCTTTACCCTGTGCCTCTCCCTGCTTTCCTCTTTCCCCCGTTCCTCTCTCTGCTTCCCCCTTTTTACTGTACCCCTTTCCCCATCCCTGCAGGGCATATTATTGAAGCGCAGTGGCAACACACTGAACAAGGACTGGAAGAAAAAGTTGGTCACACTGTCCAGCAATGGCATTTTGTCCTACCATTCCAGTATCAATGTAAGTCACACGATTAGTGTCCTGTCAATCAAAAATTTTAATGTATTATTTGTGGGAATTTGTTTATAACTAACTGGCATGATCAACCTTCTTCTGCTAATAACATCACATTTTTCCAGTATGCCACTATATACTGAACAAACATCCTTAGGTATGACTTTGACTCCTGACCTTACAGGACTATATGCAGAACATCCACGGCAAGGAGATTGACTTGTTGCGAGTGACAGTGAAGGTTCCCGGCAAGCGGCCCCCTCGAGCAGTGCCGGCTGGCAGCCCTGCATCCGGCCTCAATGGTGTGGTGTCCAGCCCCGAAGGGGCCAGTGCAGGTGAGCCACTCTCCTGGACCAGCAGGGCAGTTGGTCAGTTTTGCATTATTTGGGTGCAAAATGCAGTGGATTGTGCCTTCCCTGCAGGACTATGGAATATTTTTGTGTCCTTTTACAGGTCCTCAGTTTCCAAGCGGCCTTTTGACGGTAGAGGAGGGGGCAGGAGCAGAGCGGACCTTTTCCTCACCGGGGGTCCAACGATGCCCATCTTCTCTGTCCAACAAAGGACAGAGTATGGGTATGTCTCTGTGTGGGGGGGAGGGAGGGAGGTCTTGCATCCATTTTGGAGAGTCAGGTGATTGGGGTTTTAATAAAGCCACCTATCCCTTATGGCACAAACTCAGAAGAAAGTGAGCAGCGTCACATCAGACAGAGACCTCCTAACATTTATTTGTCACAGACTCGGCCTCCGAGGGGATGAGTAGCCCCCCCTCTGCGAAAGACGCGATACCTGCCTCCCCGAACCTGAGTGACAAGAAGAAGAAGGGAGAAAGGAGGAAAAAGAGCATGAACCAGAAAGGGGATGTGGCAGCTGGCCAAGCTGAGGGTGAGCGTCCGCACAGGAAGCGGGTTGAAAAAGCTCTGGAGGGGTCAGTCTGTGTCGAAATCCAGTTAGTGTCACATCAAATGAGGGTGAAAAAGAAGATTCAGCTGCAGAACATGGCAAAGAAAATAAAGGTTATGCTTGTGGTGGGGGTGTCCTTTCTGTCTGCTTTTCCTCCCCAATTTGATGGCTTCTCCCTTGTTTCCTCTGTTGCACTTCTGCTTTCCTGGGACACTTCACTAACCTGTCACTCCATAGCCAAGCGCAAAATGTGGAAACTCAAAAGCTTTGGTAGCTTGAGAAACGTTAGCAGAGCAGGTAACCAGCGACTGGGGGAGGGGGTGCGGGAACTCCTTGCATGACATCATGTCTGTGATCATTAGCCCCTCTGAAGTCCACATCTGTAAGATCTTCTAAACCCAAAAATCAGAATGACTTTTTGGCTGTAACCAGCATAGCTTTTGCAGAATGCTGCCACTGCTTGTCAGTGTTCCCTCTGCACATCTCCTTGTGAAGTGCCCCCTTCTCATAGAAATAGATGTATGTGTGCGAGTGCATGCAGGTATGTGTTTGTGGATCTGTTTACGGGGTGCTCAGTCATCTCTCTTGACAGCCTCTGTATATTTCATTTTTAGATGAGGAGAATTTCGACTTCATCATAGTCTCAAGCACGGGACAGACATGGACTTTTGAGGCGCAGAGTTTAGAAGCGCGTGACTCTTGGGTCCAAGCTATCAACAGCCAGATCCTGGCAAGTCTGCAATCCTGTGAGAGCGGCAAGAACAAGGTACGTCCCAGGTCCTTTTGGGGCTCTGCAGCATCTCAGGAGGGTGAGGCAGTGGGGAGGTGTGGCAGAGGGATGTTGACTGCATCTCAGTTAAATCTGGTTTCACTTCTTCTCTTGGCAGGCGAGAAAGAACAGCCAGAGTGAAGCAGTAGCTTTACAGGCCATCCGGAATGCCAAAGGCAATGGTTTCTGTGTGGACTGTGATGCTCCCCGTGAGTTTCACACCTCCCTCACGCTGTAATCCTCGCTCCCAAGTTTCATGGCGTTATCGACCAATTGTACTCTTCCCCGAACTTTGTCTCAGATCCAACGTGGGCTAGCCTGAACCTGGGGGCACTGATCTGCATCGAGTGCTCAGGCATCCACCGCAATCTGGGCACACACCTGTCGCGTGTGCGCTCCCTCGACCTGGACGACTGGCCACGCGAGCTGACGTGTGTGCTTGCCGCCATCGGCAACCACGTGGCCAACAGCGTGTGGGAGGGCTCCACAAAGGGGCGCCAGAAGCCCATCCCTGAGTCGACACGGTGAGGCCTCTGTGGTCATAAGGAGGTGGCAGTTGATCAAATGTGCACATCTGGGCTTTAACAACCTGTGTGTTAGTACATACAAAACTGTGCAGAACTCTACCATGTTTGTCTAATCAATAATACCTCATCAAGTCATTTAACTGATTAAATTGATTAGTTAATTGAGCTTGTGGTCAAATATAGTGGATAAATGGAATGACTGATGGGCCCCTGAAGTTCCCTGTTTGGGAACTGAAGCGTTTGTTCATATAGCTATTCAACTAAATATCAGTTATGGAGAATAGAACACATTCTTTTTGTTTTTATTGTTTCTATTAATTAGCATATTTTTGAATGTTAAACTTTGGGTTTTTTTCTCAGCAAATATACGTTTATTACTTATTGCACTTCAGTTAAATATCTTTGAATTTTCTTTGACTGCCTTGGATTGATTTTTGCACAGTCCTGAAAGAAGTCAACAATATTTAAGAATATTCATATTTGGGAACATTTGTCTGGTTAGTTGGAATGCATACCTGCTTAAATTAATGCAAGGACACCAGGCAATGCACCTCCAAGAAACTGATGTTGTCACAGAAACAGCTTTCTGGCACAGTGTCACCTGAGTCCTGATCCATTCTGTGTCCCTTAGAGAGGAGCGGGAGTCATGGATCCGAGCCAAGTATGAGCAGCGGGCATTTGTCGCCCCTTTGCCTGCTCCCAGGGAGGCTGTAGGGGGCGCCATGCCCTCCCGGCTGCTAGCCACTGTCTTAGAGCGCAATCTGCCTATGCTGCTCCTGCTGCTCGCTCACAGCACCAAGGAGGAGATCAACGCCCCCCTGCCATCCCCCCAGCCTCACACCGCCCTCCATGCGGCCTGCCAGCTTGCTGATGTGGTCATGACTCAGCTGCTGGTTTGGGTGAGAAGCCCTTATGTCTCGGATCTGTGAGCTTGCTGAGGGATAGATGTAATCGCGACTGCATTTCAGCATGTCCGTTTCTCCTGTCAGCGATGGGTTACGCAACGCAAATATGTAACGGCTATATGAGGGCATTAAGTACCCTGGATGATAGGCGAAGGATTGCATGTTCAGCTAGCCAGCTTTGAATTAACAGGCTCATTTGGTGCTGAAACACTTTCCACTCTGTCTCTCTGTAGTATGGCAGTGACGTGAAAGCACGGGATTCCCAGGGCCAGACCGCCCTGACCTTGGCCCGGCAAGCGGGGAGCCAGGAGTGCGCCGACATCCTGCTGCAGCATGGGTGCCCCAACGAGGCTCCCCCCGCTGCTGCGACACCTGGCCTCTCCCGTAAGGTCAGCAGCTGCAGCCTGAGCCGGTCCAGTTCCAGGAGAGGATTTCTTCATTTCAGTAGCGATCAGTAACCCTGTACTGCAAAACGGATCTTGCGCAGGAGCAGGAAGTTGCCACTGTGGCAGGCACTGATTGCACCAGTGTGTGTGTGTGTGTGTGTGTGTGTGTGTGTGTGTGTGCCCGTCTGTCAGCCACTTCATTTCCTTTGTGCAGTAAACTTACAGCCTTGGTCTTAAGAGGATGACGTAAAGAACAAGGCCTCTTACGTACGACCAAGGGAACATCGGCGTGGCATTTTCTGAATGCAAGAAAAGAGAAAAGTCAGATAGAAGGTAGACTTCTCACCTCCCTCCCAGTGAAGAAGCAAGGAGGGTTTTTGGCATTTATGCTGCCGAGACCCAAGTAATGGGATGGTGACCCTAATTCAGTAGTATGCCATGCATTTGCTGACCCCACTGAGCAAATGGCGCTGTCCTCTGTGCATTGAACTATGAATCCAGAGGCTTATGCAGGACAACGAAGCAGGACCCTATAGCAGCATGGACATCGGATGGAGCTCAGAAGGGGCTTTTCAAAGGATACAAACTGCAAGTAACTGGTTTGAGTCCCTCTGGGGTCACTGCAAAGGTATCCACAGTGAAATTCTCTACTCTTATTTGTTGATGGATAAACTAATGTCAAGCCTCTTCTTATTTGATTCTGGTCATCAAAAAATTTGTCTTTCAAGCGGTTAGCCTTCGTTCATTCGCATGTTAAATTTTAAATTGTGCACTTTTAGCACCTTTCGGTAGCAGTAGATCGCTGTGTGTTTGTGTGTGCCTGTGCGAGTATGTGCGTAGACCTTTTGACATGTGCTAGTGGAACGTACCAAAACATGGAGGGGGGCGCTTATTAGGTGACCTGGTAAGGCATTGCCTTCCAGGTGACATCATTGTGCTGGACTTGATGTCACATTCAGAGGGAAACCCTTTTAGTAAAGGATGGTACTAAGGTCTGCCATTCTGGTGAGTGTATAAGCAGATTCCCTGATGTGATCTCAAGATTATTGCAATAATGCCATTATTATATTGATGACATCAGTGTATATGTATAGGATGTGTGTAAAATGTACAAGGAAGTAAAGGAGGGAAGTAAATATTTGGATTTTTTAAAATAATATTTCAGAGAGAAATGAGGGCATTAAGGTAATATGAAGGAATTACAATTTTTTAAACTCTCTTCCAAAAGATTTATTTAATTTCCAAAAATTATTTTTTCTACAACCATGAAGCTGCATTCCCTTGTATAAACTATAAGTCAGAGTCGCGGTTGGATAATTTAGCAATCTGAGGATATTGGACCAACCCAATCGTTGCCTGGAGAGATCAGTGCGGAGTTTACCTTGGCGGTGATGCCGTTACATCTGCTACTGAGTACAAACAAGTCTTTCTGCAATGAGCCGCCTCCATTCTGTGATCAGCCCCAAGCAAAATACCAGAGCATTTCAATGATGAGAAAGTTTCCCTGGAACTATGAAAGATTGCATAGACATATTGACATCACTACTACTGCTGGTGTTACTAACTGTATGAACCACCCTTGTAACTGTATGTAGTGACGTTCGTATGGATATCTAGGACTCATTTATAAGTGGTCTGGATGGCGAGAAGCCTATTTACACGCTTGCATCAGTTGTGATGGTATAGGTCACTCTTTGTTAATTTCCTATTCTTTATGTTAATCAGTGTTCTTGAGTATATGTGTATTTTTAAAACATTTTCTCAATTTGCCCCCCTAAACATTTCTGCCCCACCCCCTTCTTTCATAAATATCATTTGATATAGCCTAAGCTCACAGGGCACCTTCTGTGACATATTGGTCTGTGACACATTTGTCTGTACTGCACTTAGACAAGTTCCCCAACTACCTACAAACCAACCCCTTGGGGGGGGGGGGGGGTCATAGCAGTTCATTCTCCTAAAACATTTGGTCTTTTTTGCTGGTTTCAAAGAACTTAGACGTGCATACATGTGCTGTCATCAACACACAAAAGACATGGAGAGAATTAGACAAATAGCATCGCTTTAGTCTTTGGGGACAAAACATACCACATCATGGTGAAGGCAGACCAGACACATTATATTGGCACCTTATGTTCTATTGTGCTGAATACACGTAAAAGCCTTTTTTAATTTGTAATGTACATGGAAACTCTACTAATAACTCCACTACGACCTGTTTTGTGTGTGGTTTTAATCTAATTTATTTTTAGGGATTTTTTTTAAAATATATTTTTATGTGAAATGTATCAGCTGTAACAATGGCAACGGTGTAGAATGAAGAAGAACAGAATAAAAATTTTATATGAGTTTTGCTGTCCCCAGCGTAAGCAAACACATGAATGTACATTCATCTGGGCTTTTGAGACTAAATTAAATCATCTGGGGGGTGGGTCCACAAAGCAGGATTTCTTGCTTAGCCAGATCACTTGTTGGATTTAAGATAGTCTCGGCTAAATGGAAGTGAACGAAGATAAAGTCTATTTAGCCCAAACTACCTTAAAACCAACAAGTTGTCTGGCTAAGCAAGAAATCCTGCTTCGTGGTCCCACTCCCCTGAGCTGCAGTAACATCAGCTGGAATTGTGTTGTCCTGACTAATCCTTTTAATTGTTACCTGGAAGACTCACTCCAGGCTGGGTTGTGAAGTGGGAAATAGGAATTTGAGGTGGGAGGAACAATTGTGGATTTTATATGGAGAAAGGAGTGGATATTGGTTCAACAAAAGCAGCTGGGAGCAGGGCTGGACTGGGATTAAATCGGCCCTGTGCTTTTGCCCATACAGGCCCACTACACGTACATGCCAGGGTCGGGGGGGGTAATGCTAAAATTAAAGGGGGCATTTCATCTGAAGGTCTTTTTGTTGGACCTGAAATGCAGACAGTGACAACCTGGGTAGTGGTCCATCACTGCCGTTACTGCCCCATGAAGTCAACACATGGAAGGAGATTATAGTGTGGATGACCAACTGGTTGTGGGAAATGAGAATGATGGTCCATTTGGCTGGTCCCCAGCTTCTGAATACCACAGAACGATGCATTGTCGCTAAAGTCAGGGTGGTGAAGCCACAATGTAAATAAACTGCGTTCATTTGCAAAGAAATGGACTCCATTGCTGCACTGTTGCTCTCGCAATGTCAAGCACGACGATGGGCAACATCAGAACCACCGAAATGTCACAGAGGCTGACCTCTAGACGGTCAAAGTGGGAATAACAAGTTCACTGACTGTCAAGAAGGTGGCCAATCAGGAGCACTCCCAGACAGAGCAGGAAAGCATCCAGATACCTTGTTCAATACAGGGGTATGGTATCAACCTGGGGAGAACACGAGGAGAACATGCGAGCAACTCACACTGAGCAAGGAGTTGGATTTAAACCAGAAACCTTGGAGATGTGAGGCTACAGCGCCACCCACTGACCTTCTTTATATCCACTCGTGGGTCCAGCTTCATCTTTCCTTCTTCCTGGCTGAACATGCCATCTGGTTGTTCAGGTTCTCAGCACCTCCAGCATGCTTCCCACTTGTCTGCCAGTCTCATCTTTATGAATGGAGTCTGTCAGTATTTAGAGCAACAGGAAAAATTATTGGCAGAATTACTTCCTTCACTGAAGGTTGAACGACAGTTTCCTTTGATGCTCCTTGGCGTCAATAAGGCGTGACACCACAAAGAAAACCATAAGAACTTCAGGAGCATGACAGCAAAGTCCCTGAAGCCGCTATTCTGAAGTCCACACCAGTCAAACAGTTACGACCCACCATTTGATAGGCAGTCTATTCCCTATGCTGTATCACATGTCCACGTGACCTTTACCTGAACCATGTGACCTGCTGCCTTCCCAGTGTCCTCAGGTTTGTGCTGCTCTGGAGTTTCTGAAAAAATGCAAAAAGTTATACCCACACAAACCGAATTTTACTTCCTGTTCTCCCTCCACTACCCGCCTGTTGATCCCTAATGACCCTTTAATTACATTATAAGTAATTTGAAATACAGTGAGATAATCAAATCCAAAAATAATATTCGAAATCTAGAGTTACAAGGCTCTGGGATTCCTCCTGACCCTTTGACTTTGACTCGCGATCTGCCCCCCATATACTCAACGACTGATTATGTGAATCTGGGACAAGAGCCACAACCAAAACACGTCCCAAATTTATCAGCAGAGGTGGATAATTGTGGTTCAGAAAGTGAAAATCAAGACCAGGATTTTGTTTCAACCAATCAGCTGAGTATGAAGAGTCACAGTCAAAGAGAACTCAACCGGTTGGTTGAAACAAAATATTGGTCTGGATGTTTACTTTCTGACCTGAACTTTCCATCTCTGTTTATTGGTCTCAGCGAGATGGATGAATGTTGGCCTCATCCATGTAGAGCTCCTTCTTTTCTGCACTTTACTGTTTTATGCGCTGCATGTTTCAGGTCTTGCCTTGATGTCTCAGTAAGTTTTAAGCCTGGATTTATGCTCCTTTTACCTACTTTAGTCTTGTCACAAACCTCTGAAACCCATTCACACAATATATATGGTTATGTGTGAAACAAGCCTGTAAATGAACATTTTTGGAATGATTTTATTTATATACTGGCATGCTGAATTAACCAAAATCGGTTCTGCAAGCTAAGTACAGATGCAGATGTTTTGAAAAAATACTGGTCCCTCTACTGGTTGATTCATCTAACTGCAGCATAGTCTTCTCAATATTTTGTGGAACTTACAGGATTTGTAGGTATTTTCGGTTAGGCTTAGCAACTAATTTGTCGCTATAAAACCATGCAAAGTCTCTTATTTCAAAGCAAATTTTTCACATTCTATACCAAGTCAATCCACATCCAAAGTCATTCACATTACCTGCTTCTTTGGTAATGTTCGAGCTAAAATCACGAAGGCATTGAAGAATTTACAAATATCTACACTCAGTATAGACACGTACTATTCAGGTTAAAATTAGTTTTTGCCAGGGGCGGTTCTAGGATTTGACCCTTAGGGGCTCTCAGTCACCAATCAGAATGTGACATATGTGAGGCATAATACCCATAGAGCTGACATGTGACATGATAAAACCACAAAGCTACAGTCTCACCAAGAGCACTGCACCCATTTCCTTCTCTACTTCCGAGTAAAGATTCTACAAACCTTTGAAGCAGAATCTGGTTCAGTTCAAACCCATAAATCAAAGATCAAAGGAGAGCTGGTTGGCTGTTTACTGCTGTGCAGCTACTTCACAATTCCTGCGCAGAAGATATCTGGGAAATACTAATTAACATTTTGAGGGGAACTGAGACGAAATACAAGGGGCGGGAGCCCCCCTAAGCAGTCTCTAACACTGGTTATCACTGCGATCTTTTGAATCCATTGCTTGGCAGTGCTTTTTAACACCCACTGCACATGTGCAGTGCTGATTGCACGCAGCATTCAAAACCGCACGTTTATCGCCTGCATTTCAAAAGGTATCTAAAATAAAACTTTATTTCATTTTTTGTCATGTTCTTATAGCTGATAAAAATATATACATGGAAATTTGTATTTTTGCAAAGACTTGATTAAGCTTGATTTTATATAGGTATATAAAGCACAATAGCAAGAGATGTAATTGATAGAACATTTCCATTTCAAATTGTGGTGCTTTGCTGTGGGTCTCTGTTGAAGGGCTGAGTGGTGGTGCATTGGTTATCTGGGGCTGGGCTTCCGGTCCATGTCACGTTTCCATGTGTGTGGAGTTTGCCTGTTTTCACCGTGATGTCATGGGATCTCCTCTTGGTACTCTGCTTTCCCTTGACACTCCAAAAATATGTGGAGGTAAATTGAAGTTGCTAATACTTACCTGGCAGGGAGATGGTCACGAAGGTGCTTCACCCAGGGTGAGGCCCAGCCATTGCTGCGACTGTGCTGACCCCTGCAAATTCCCCAAATGTGGCAATCTCCACTGTATAATTTCTGGTAGCGGGGGGCTGCATTCATATTCTCTCCTGATTTTTTTTTTGGGTGCAGTTGTGGCTTAATGGTTAGGGATGTGCACTTGTGATTGAAAGAGCATAGGTTTGAATCCCTGACCAACAAGGTACCCTGAGCAAGGTACCACCCCCAAGTACTGCTCCCCAGGTGCTGAATTAGCTGCCCCCTGCAATGACACGTACGAGTTAAATGCAGGGGACACATTTTGTTGTTGTGCACTGTGTGCTGTGGTGTGTCAACAATGATCATTAAAATCTTTACAAAAAAATTATAAATTGTGAGTGTGCTCTGCAGTGGGTTGGTAGCCCATCCTGGGTTATTCCCTGCCTTGTTGTTCATGGGATTGAAAAGCCCTAATAGAATATGTAGGTACAAAAAATGGATGGGTGGTTGTGAGAAATGCACTTAACTTCAGCTGCTGCTGTTAAATGCTCAGCTTTATTAATTGGTACGATTCACATAAGAATCAGATAAGAAGCGGTGAAGAGCTATTTGTATGGATTCTAATTATTGTTTATTTTGTCTACATAGTTGCTTCTCTGTTTGCGTAGGATGTATTTCCTCAATCATATGCTGCTGGAATTCAACAGAAGAGAGTCCTGCAGCCATGTAATACACTACTCTGTTCTGCTAACCAGCTCAAGATAATCCCAGAATAAGTGCACATCCCACTTTATCTCAATATTGTGTTCAGCTCACACTGTATGAATCCAAACCCTCCTTAAAGCACATTGCTATAGATTATCCTATTTGAAGTCCACATCCATCATGGTTTGCCAGTACATCTCCTCAAATCTGATTGGACATTTTGACATTTAAGTCTTGATACTAAGATTAATGTGAAAATCCCATGCACATAGAGCATTGATGGAAAAAAAAACAATACGATATAGATCTTACTTAAAAAAAGAAGAATCTCTTTCAATTTGTCAAGATTTCTAACATTCTTACATATATTAATGAGATTAGAAACAAACCATGGAATATTCCGCAAAGTGTTTACATATAAATCTGCTTACATGTCATTGAGATTGGATTAAAAAGCAGGATGTTTCAGAAGCACATTTTTGAAGGTGCTCTTGTGTTTATCTGAGTGTATCTGCAGAGTGCAGTACAGAAGTCCTGTGACCCTGCCAGGAACCGCAGGTACAGAAAAACGACGACCCAAGCAGGGCCAAGAACAACAGGCAGTATCTTTCCATCAGCTGCAATCCAGTAACAAAATACTGGAGTTAGGAGTTTAAGCTGCAGCGTACAGTCAAGTTTGCTGCTTTCCCATCCTGCGCTACAAATAACACACTTCTGAAAGTGCTCTGTTCATGGCTGTCAGGAATATTTGCTGAACAGATACCGTGAGGTGCCTGCTGTGTCTGAGCGATTCTGCTGTACTGGTCAGACACCCGGTTGAAATATTTGCTGAAAAATAAGCAGGGGTGTAGCTAGAAATTCTGCACCTTCCTCCCCACCCCCAATGGGGATGCCTCTTTCTCAAGCAATATCGGACACCACCCTCTGATGGTAAAATTAACTAGCTGGGGGCTGGTTAATCAAGTTAAAATCAAGTTAAATGTTCTCTGAGCATATGACTTATAATTTGACATACTTAAGGGCCCCTATAGTGCTGGGCCCCTGAATGTGCCAAGGTATCCATGCCCCTTCTGTGCCCCCTGTAGTGCTGGGCCCCTGAATGTGCCAAGGTATCCATGCCCCTTCTGTGCCCCCTGTAGTGCTGGGCCCCTGAATGTGCCAAGGTATCCATGCCCCTTCTGCGCCCCCTGTAGTGCTGGGCCCCTGAATGTGCCAAGGTATCCATGCCCCTTCTGTGCCCCCTGTAGTGCAGCACAACTGGGTCACTGGCAAGGTCTGTCTGCACAACTGTATCTCCATTAGTGGACGGGCGTGTAGTCATGAATGGGCATATAGTGTATGTGCACAGGTATATGTTTCTGTGTGCTTTAGATGTACCTTTGCAAACATGCTGTTGTAGCTTATTAAGTGAGGAGCAGCACGGCAGCTGATAAGGTCTGATTATGAGAATGTGCCCTCTGATGATCTGCCATCACATCCAGGATGCCTCCTTGCACTATACCCTGTGGTACATGTGATAGGCTCCAGGTCGCCAAGTGACCCTTAACAGGAAAAGTGGGTGAAATGACCAAAGTGAGTGTATGCATGACTTCCCATTAATTCAGCATCATGGTTGCCACAGCTGTATATATCTGGCTAGAGCATGCATTTCTTAAACTTGTTCTGGCAACAGCACACCGCTGCTTGCCACAAGCATAGTAAGGTACACGTGCACAAGACGATCACCTACATGTATGTATTGGCGGCACAAATGTAAACAACGGGCAATGTAAAAATATACAATTCTGATGTTAGATTGGAGTTCTTTGTGGAAGGAAATGGGGAGTCTGAACATCCAAAAGTACTGCATAGCACACCATGGTGCAATGAGCTGGCGGCTAAAGGAGCGCAGTTCCTTCAGCGCGGACACCTAACTTTTGCTTAAATTACACTTTCTGATTGACCATCTAGGAATCATGACTACATCTCTTATCATTTTCAATACACTGACAAAACAGTATTCATTTTGAAGTTGTTACTGCTCATTCCTAAATCTGACTCCCCCTGGTGGCCAGGTTGATATGCGACATGTTCAAAATGTGCTCATCTACTGATGAGGTCAAACTGCATCTGAAAATATAAGAAAATAATAAATTAATAATGCTTCATATTCAGGCGAATTATCTATAGACAATCACACAGCACTTGGTGCTGCATAAAATTTTCGTCTCCTACTTCTGATAGGATCTCTATGTACTTTTTTTTTGCAGATACATTTCAGCGTGAATTTCGAAAAACAGAACAAAAGTAGTGTAATTTTTAAGGTGTTCAAGGCCTTGCTATTGCATAAATAGTCAGGACAAATTGTAAAATTTAATTTGTTACTGAGGATAATGCAACCACTCAGACATCCATCAGTACAACAAGGTGTTATTCAAGGGTTTGATCATTCAGGGGCTTCAACCCCCAATGAGAATGTGGGATGTGACAAGAATAAGCAACCAAAAATGCAGCGGAATGACAAGGATTTATTACATTACTAACAGCTGGTGACATGTGACAAATCCGCAGTCTCTCCAAAAGTGCCGCCTGCCTTTCCTTGTACTTCCGGACACTGGAAGCTGGAGAACTGCAACGCGAAGGGAAAGAGTGGGAGGAAAGTCTGCTGAAAAGCAGACGACAAAATGCCAGGGGTTTCAATGAATAACATTTTTAGTGAGGAAGTACTGAGGGGGCTGAAGCCCCTAGCATGGCCCACCACCACCTACGTTTGCTGTTAATTCCACCGTAACGTTTAATCCAATGAACCATAACATATATTATCAAGTTTGACTCTTAGTATTCAGACTGAAGTTGGAAAAAAATGTACAGCTTTGAACTTAATTTATTCAAATAATGCATGAAAAGCAAATAGTTTGAATTACACATTGAACATATTATATTAAATTACCTTCATATAAATAAATCAATAATTAACATGATTGTAACAGTATAGAGGGGAGAGCACAGGGATGCAGATACAAGTATTTATATTCTCCCAGTTAAGGTGTGATGGACCTTAATTCACAAGCTAAAAATTCTAGCTCGTTTTAAATAACATGGAGAAGCCATTAAAAATATACAGTAGGTCATTAAATAATAAAACATACTTAATTTATATATGTATCAAAACCTTTATAAAAATATGCAGAAACTAGGCTTACATTTCATAAAAACCAAAAATCGCAATCAGTATTCTGTCCAAATCTTCAGAAATAATGATTTGGTGTGTATAGGACTGGTACATCTGGTACTAAATACATACGACAATAAATCTTAACCCTTTTAAGAAACAAACACATCATTCATTATTATAGGTGCTAAGATAATGTACTTTAAGTATAGTATTGTGATGAATGCGCTTAAGTGCCAAATGTACTTGGTCCGATAAATTATATTAGAACATTAATTACACAAATTATTCCATCCTTATTACTACCGTTGGAAGGAGGGAGAAGGATTTGTCAGGAGAAACAGGGTCCAAACAGAGATCTAATACCTGCGACCATCATCTTGACACATCCAGTAAAAATGACCATTGTCTCCATTGATTTTAATGAAAGCCTTTACAGAAATATCTATTTCCAAAAATGGAGCATGGCTGTGATACAGTGAAAATAAAAAACTTCGTCTTTAGTCTTGTTTACTGTCTTTTCATCCTCCAGTGAAGATATTTTGTAAATACTTTGTTAAAATGACCTGTAGTCATTTAACAGTATTTGAACTACTGGCCCAGGTACCATAATAGAGAGTCATTGAGGAATGATTTTAAATTAAAATAAATATGTCAACACTAATTCAGTCAACATCTTATAAACAATACAGTGGAAAACAATATATATAACAAAAAATATGAGTAAAATATGCTGTGAAAATTATGTTACCAACATAAGTGCTGTGAGAGGGTAGCCTGAACACAAATCGATGGTTAAAAGTTGCATCTTGAATTTCCTGAGTATAGTTTTGTTGGATTTAGATTGTAAGCATTGGTTGTTCCTGTCTTAAAGACTCTTAATTTTGGTAATTTTTAATGAAAAGAAAAAAATATGTAGCACAAGGTCCTATGAAGCCTTCACAGACTCTAACATGTGTCTATTTATATAGGAAAAATGTATTCTTTGGAATATTACTTTCCCTTTTCAAACAATTTTCAGTATCCCGTGTATGTCTTTGTTACAGAAATGTTCTTCCATTTCTTGTTTTGTAGACTGCAGATTTCTTACACATTTCTTTTTTGTTTTTAACTGTACTGCATATCACTAAAGAATCTGAAAAATCGCCAGCATACACCAGGTCTTGGGTCAGATGGGATCGGAGCCATCTGATGCACACTGACACGTCTGCATCCTTTGTCTGAAGGATTTTGTGGTTGTGGTTATTTAGCTTGCATTTAACTTTGTCGTGTCTAATGCAGAAGGCTTGTCGTTGCTGATCCCTGCTTGAGGCACTGCGGACTCCGGCAGGACCGTGAACATCATGCAGACGCTGCACCTGTGCCATCGGGTGATTACTGGTGCCCCCCGAGGCCCCTTCC
>JABFEB020000085.1:1715102-1741256 GCA_019775895.2 Stomatorhinus ivindoensis | reverse complement strand
GCTCCCACGGCGCCCCTCACTGGCCATCACATGATATGGTGCCATCGTTACTGGCACGTGTGGGCAGTCGAATGCCGTGCTCATCCACGCACCAGCAGTGGCCCCTCTCCATGCCCCTGGAGGACCGACACTGTAAGGAGAAACAGAGCACTGACTCAGTATCACTGACGCGCCACTGAACTCCCACCTCTGACTCCCATAGTGAAAGCACCCCTGATCACCTTCAGCATAAGCTTCTCTTCTGTGGAGCAGTCTATTTCAAGTGACATGGGGGACACTAGACCACTCACTACCCCTGCCCCATCCAGAAGAATACATTTACAGTCTTATATAAAAAAAACGATCACAAATGAATTATGTGCATCATCAAAGCTGGGTCGCTACCTGTTTCTTCCTGTAGTAGCCACGAGTGTTACAGTTTGGGATGTAGATGTTACTATTGGATGGGAAGACAGTGAGCTCTAGGTGCTGCAGCAATGCGTTCAGGAGCTTACGGCAGGGCGCCTGGGAGACGGAGATATGGAGTGAGAGAGAACCATGGAGAGGGACATAGAGAGAGAGCAAGAGAAGGAAGGATACAGTGTAGCGTTTGCTGCATGCTGTTTGCTGCATACATGTTGCTTGGATACATCTTTACGTTAAGATTCGTTTGATCTCTTTCACCGCAAGATTCGGAGACCGTGTCACATGACACCTGAAACTAGGGTCTGTCTGAGAGAGGTCATCTTATCTCATATAGAGACACTTATTTTGAATCATTACTGTCATTTAGGTTGATAATAACAGAGCTGATGATAAATAAACGCAATTAAATAAAGTTTGCCAATATTCAAGATTTAAAAAAAGATGACATGAATGATTGATTAAAAAAACCATATGAAACTTTGTCCCTTGACCTTGACCAGGACAAGTGACTGAAAGAAGAATGGATATGAAAGTTTGTGAGGAGAGCGGCAGGATAGGAGATGCAGGCCTTACCTTTTCCAGTTCGCCAGTATTTGAAGGGCTCCCACCTGAAAAATAATTATATGCAGTCTTGGTTATATTTAAACTGACTAGAAACGCCAATACAGCGTCGAGTAGCTTAGCTGAGGAGGCTACAGTGTGACTGCCCTGCTGATGCAATGACTTCTCTTGAACAGTAGGTGGAGCCACTTGCCTAGCCCAACAGTATTGCAAAGATGTCGAGTACATACAATTTCAGCAGGTGCCTCATGAAGCTCCGTACACTACCTTACTGTTATACTTAAGACCTTCATTTTTCCACCCAGACACGTATAAATTCAGGCACTGCGATGTTTTATACGTTCACAAAGGGTCTGATTCTGTCGCACTACCAAATGATCCAGCCCCCCATCTCAGCTGCCGGCGAGCAACATCCACACGATCACGGTGCGTTCAGATAAAAGGCACGCTTAGCCCCGTTAATGTGAGAGGAAGCAGGCATGAGGTCACGCACACAGCCCGGCTAAAGAGAGCGCAGCCAAACATCCTCCGGTCGCTTCTGACTTATGGCCAGATAACCTTGAGCAATGTGTGGCATCACTTCATGCACATGCTTTTTTCGTTGAGTAACTTATTGGGTAACTTAAAGAGGGCATTCACTGTGGGAGGTATGACTTAGAGTTGGCAGCACATCTATTTACTAGGTATGTTTTTGGGGGAAATGATAATCCCCTATTAAGCTGCATGCCGACTGCAACCGCCCCAATGGTAAATCAGACTAACGCCCTCATGACCTGACATTGACTTTGGGTTCAAACGAGATCTCTGCCAGAAGCGTCACCTTTCAACATGTGCCATACCTGTGGGATGAGGCCTCTCGGGTGGGCTAACTCTGCTGCCTTTGGTGCAGATGCCCCTGCCTTGCAGCAGAGCTTGAAGGGGACTGGTCTCTTGTGCTGATGGCATGCAGCGCAGTCCCTTGACGCAGCTCAGAGTGTAGACCCCGCAGGGCTCCCCCAGAGCCAGTGTCGTGGTGCTCAGGTCTCCTACTGGGTCCCTGGGACCCTCGGACTTCCCGTCGGCTTTGAGGAGGTGCGTGCGAGCAATGCCTGACCGGACAGCAGACACAGCACCCAGCATCAAGGTGAAGGCTAGCAAGTCAGAGAGGTGAACCATCCTGCCCAGAACTCTTATCCTCCTCGCACTGAAACAGACGCTCCTGAATATTTGTATATATTTCTTAATTTACTGAATGGAATGCTCTTCCTCCTCCTCCTCCTCCTCGTTCCTCTCTGTTGCCTTTCTCACTCAAGAGAGAGCTTCACCGGAGATGTTCAGCCTGTTCAGACAAGAGGGACAGAGGAATTCCCTTCTGCACCTGGGAGTACTGATGGCGCAGACAGCAGAGAAAGACACTGGGAACACCGGCTTTTAAAGATCTGAAAGGTGGAGAGAGAGAGGGAGGGAGGGAGAGAGAGAGAGAGAGAGAGAGAGAGAGAGAGAAAGAGAGAGAGCAGGAGAGAGGGCTGTTATGACACCCTCAGGGGCTGGGATTTCAGAGTGGGAGGGAGCAAAAGCAGAGCAATGGGAAATATAGAAATTATGTGTGTTTTTCCTTCCTCATTTTGCCAGTGACCCCCCCCCCCACACACACACACACACACACTTTGTCATTGACAGACCTCAGCACCAGTTACCTTGTCATTCTTTTCAGTAGGATAACATTGTCTAGTAAGTTTTGTACATGCATTTCCAGTCCATCTGTCAAAGTAAGATTTAGTATAACTTCAGATTTTGTTTTTATTGTGCGGGGCTCTGTATGTGTGATACCTGCATTTGTTGCAAGTTAGAAGTAACAAGTACTTCTATCAAACTTTAATAAAAAGCAAATGTGAAAGAAGTATGGAGGCTGTAACATGAGTTGCTAATGGAATCAGACATAAGAACCAGATACAAAAAGTCATGTCAATCAAAGACATTCTGTCTGTTAAGTAAATGGTATTTTGAGTCCTAGTAATTTAGGGAAGCCAAAGGAGCAGAGCTTAGAGACAAAGTTGTACCTTTAAGGAGAGTATTTAAAACCTATGATTTAGTATACATCTGCCTATACATTCATTCATCCATTCATCCTCCAAGTGCTTATTCTGGTCAGGATCATGGGGTATGTACCTGTACCTATATAAACGCATAGTATATACAGCTACAAACTGAGAATTATATCATCAGCAAAGAGTCTGCTGAAATCCCTACAGCTCTGACCAGGAAAACCAGCTAGAATATGAATAGATGTCCGCATGCTGAAGCACAGCATACGGCGACTAAGAATATTAACGATAATCAATGATATTGTTATTATTATTTCTAGAACAGTATAGTGAACGAGGACGCACTACTGCCTTAAACCTCCTGAGTTGTGAAACCATATACCGCCTTCACTTTAGGTGGGTGGAGTCTGCATATTCCCAAAATGCTGTGATGATTTTCAGCTACAGTTAAAATACATGCAGTTGGTTATATCGCCCCTTTATGTTTATTTATCTGACCTCAGATGGACTGACATCCCATCGAGGGCGTACCCCTGCCTTGTGCCCTGTGCCTCTGGGTTAAGATTAAGATGAACTTGACTGATCTCGGGGGAATATTCTAGGCTTGAAGTCCCTCCACAGCAGTGTAAAGTAATATGGATGGAATATTACTTCAGGTATTATGTAGAACTTCCAAACAAAGAATTCGACATTCACTGAATAAGGGGAAAATGCACGTGTGCTTTGCCTAAATTTGGAAATTCATTAAACTCACTAGAGGGCGTCGCTGGGAGTTAAATGAAGTGGAGCTTTGTGTTGCTGGAATATCGCGAGTTTAACGAAGTAATCAAAAACTCAGGATTAAAGTCTTAGGGTTTCTTTTCCTTTTTTATTTAAATATTTGGTTTCAATTTTGTTCAGAATTCCCATTTGATGTGTATTTCGAATCGTGTTTATTTTGGTTTGTCACATATATTTTCTGAAGTCTGAATTAGTGATCGTTTTAAAACATCATTTGTGATGACAGCACATAATGACAGAAGATTGTGCAGCAAAGGCAACACCTTTCAACGGGAAGATATTTTACATTCCCAAAACCGATGTTTTACGGCTCTCCTGTTGGAAACTATAAAGTGGTAGCAAATCGTCGGCTACATTAAAAATGTCTGAATTTCACCGGCTTCACACATCTAAGTTGTCACCCCAAAGCTGTGAGATCTTATTAATGCTCTTAGTGAAATGTCCTGTGCAGGAGTGTAGAACATGCAGAAAGATGTGCTGGAAAGCTATTCAAAATCACTTTATTTCACCTCTATATGGAGTCCCAACTGTATATATGCCAAATGGTTGATTTTGCTCTTCCATCCCCAGCAAACTATCTCCTATCTCCACTAAAGTGTGGTTCCCTTTTTATCCTGCAACACGCGTTACATTAAACAATTTTTATATTAGCCAATATACTGACAAATGATATCGTTCTTCGATCATATTCCAGAGTTTCGCTGAGACGGGAGATCAGTCGATACACTCGTACAAGATAAAAACATGTCTAAGACAGTTTCCACCTTTCGGGTATTTATGAATTTCATATTTTTCAGTTTCGCGAAATCATTTTCAGCATCGCTGTTCTTGCTGTAATAGCAGGGTCATTATTATACCGTGAAATCGGTTTACTGCAGTGTCGGATGTACCAAGGCAGTACGTTTCAGCAGCTGGAGATGAGCAGACATCATTTAATACACAAAGTGTTTTTCAATATAAACCAACAAACCACTAATTAAGAGACACACAACGTGAGACAGCAGAATTGAATCAGTAATCAATGTAGTTCCTATACCGGTATATCCATAATTATGTAACATATTTTATCAAATAATTTGTATTACATCAGCAAAAGCTTATAATAATGAGCCGACTGTCGCTTTAAAAGTCTATATGAGGGAATGTGTTATGTGACGTCATCTGTAGGCGCCGACTGTGGTTCGTCGTTAGTTTGCGTTAATGGCGGACGGAAAGTCGGCGTTCAGCAGCTGAAATTATTATCGGCATTAGTATGTCTGCGAGGATACATTAATGATAATCCATTAGGAGCAGGACGGGGTCGGTCGTTTCTATCCGGCGACGCTAATGCTAGGCGGGCCGCTGGCTGGCCGGTCCCGGCGATCCCGCTTGGAAGTTTAAAGTGTCTGCAGCTACTAGCTGCTAGCAGTGACGTGGAGCTTCACTGATCATAGGTAATTAATTACCTTAAAGCGGCTATGAACCGTGACCAAGTCACCGTTAATTCCGAAAAAGTCAAGTGTTTAATTTTACTTAATTTTTTTGTTTAAAAACTACATCAAAATACGGACAGTTCATTATTTGCTAGCAGTTTGATATTCATTGCTGTTTCTGTATGTAGCTAACGGGAGCTAGCAAGTAATACATGTAGCTGGCTAACTTAGCTTAGTTTACTGTAGGTTGACTCTGTCATTTTAAACCTTGTTATTGGTATCTAGAAATAGGGACGGAGCTTTTAGACTCCGTTTTAAGATCCGTAGACTTTAGCCACATTGACACCCTCGAGCTCTTAGACTTGAACTTGTTGGTCAGATTTTGCCTCAGTCGCCGTCTTGGCCAGCTACACATTGTGCGGTCATGGCGAAGAGCATAACACCTGAGGTTATGTAAAACAGTACAATGCTACTGGAGCGTGTCATAAAAATAACGAAAATGCTAAGTCTAACAAGACCTACAACATAGCCAAAAGGTGTCAACCCTGAACCGCGAGTATCTTGTGGGGGATGCGGCTTTTACGTCGTCACTGACCCTGACAAACCTCTTAACCAGTCGAGTCATTTTGTTGCGGTAAACAAGCGGATGATGCCTGAATGTCAGACCTGTCTTCATTTGTCCCTGCCTCATATAGGACCAGAATGGATGACATCAACCTGCACTACAGATTTTTGAACTGGCGTCGGAGGATCCGTGAGATCCGGGAGGTGCGGGCCGTCCGATTCCAGGAGAGGTACAAGAGGATGCTGAAGGATGGGGACACACTCAGGTGGGTCAGGGAGGCTGTCTTGGAATGAAGCTAGGCATGGCCTTCACCTGTTCTCAGTCTGTGGAATCGGTGGGAGGGGGTATGAGGGGGTCATTTTTAGTGCCTTATACATTCAACTTCATTCTTATCCTAAAGTAGAGCCCAGATATTTTTACACTATGACAATGTGATCTTTTGGGTTATCAGCTACCCAAGTCGAGTCTGAGTTTTTCATTTTGTTGAGCTTGTGAAATGTACCCTTTTTTAAATTTGTGTGTCTTCTCTTCCAGTTACCAGGGCAACTCGGATGAAGTTGGCTGCTATGTGGCTCCGCGACCCCTGTCCAAAGGGAACTGCTACTTTGAGGTAGGAGGGGCATTATGGCGACACGGCTACCCAGGGCTTCCAAGGTCGGAAGCTGTGGGAAAATTAATGTGGAGCAGGATTTGCATCACAGCTGTAAGCTCCCTTCTCACTGCCTCAGGTCCCGTCTCTTCCCGTTTGACACTGATATGACTCAGATTGTGGGTATTTGCTGGCTTTTTGCTTTGAGCTGTCAGAGTAAATATATAGCTGTTTAGACCTCTTTAAGTAAAAAGAAAAGCCTGAGTGTTTTCTGGGACTCCAAGGACGGGAAGAGGTTATTAACTTTATGGTTTTCAGTTTCCATGGCCAGTGGGCTGGGTCACCTGCTGACAAGGTGGTTCTGAACCTCATCCCTCTCAAAAATGTCTTTAAAAAAGGAAACTGTAGGGGCAGCTGATAATTAACTTTCTGTGGATCAGGTGACAGTGTCTGCCTCTGAGTTGATAAAATGTTGATTATTATAACCTTTGCTTTTGGCCATCTGTGTAAAATTGTTTCTTTGTGAAACCTGATCTTATGGCCTTTTCTCTTGTGAAGGAGACTTAAAACCTTTTGAATGTTTTCAGAATAGACGGAATTCACAGATCAGCCATAGCATTAAAAACACTGACTGGTGAAGTAAATAATATTGATAAACTCATTACAATGAGTAATGAGTTTTTAATGTCAATGGTGCCACTAAATATTGGGTAAGTTGACAGTTTTTGACTTGATTTGTTGGAAGTATGAAAAATGGGCAAGTGTAAGGATCTGAGCAATTTTGTCTAGCACTCCGAACTGGCAAGTCTTGTAAGGTTTTCCTGGTATGCTGTGCTCAGTGTCTACCGAAAATGCTCCGGTGAACCGGCGATGGGGTCATGGCACCTAAGGGTCACTAATGCACACCAGAACTGGACCATCAAGCAATGGAAGAAGGTCTGATGAGTCACGTTTTGTCTTAGATCACGTGGATGGCTGGGTGCATGTGTATTGTTTACCTGGGGAAGAGAGAGTACCAGGATGTACTCATGGAAGAAGGCAAGTCAGTGGAGGCAGTTTGATGCTCTGGGCAATGTTCTGCTGGGAAACCTTTAGACCTGGCATCCATTTGTGTGATGCTTTGACATGTACTACCAACCTAAACATTATTAAGGATCTAGTACTCTCCTTCATGGCAAGTATATTCCCTGATGGTAGTGGGCTCCTTCAGCAGGATAATTCGACCTGCCACATAAAAAAATCAAGGATTATTTAAGAAACATAAAAAAGATTTCAAGGACTTGGCCTCCAAGTTCCTCAGATCTCAATCTGTCCGATCCGTGATTGGCCGTTTTTGTCATCACTGAACATCATCTTTTTCTTGGCTATTTACAGTCCGGTTAGTGGTTTGTTCGAACTGTCATTGCGGCGGTGGTGTTTGTGGTTTTCCGCTAACTTGCAAACATTAAAAAGCCATTTGGCCAGACAGCAGTGTTTCACAGCAGATCATGCCGTATATAGGCCTTAGGTGATGCAGCTATGAATAACAGTGCTCTGCAACCAGGGCAGAGACCAAATGTGACGTACTGAGTCTTTGTAGGAAGTGTGTCTGTAATGTGTGGCATAAGTGATGTCAGTAAGTTCTAGTGTTATTGTCGTCTCTGTTTTCCCAAGGAATGATGAGTTTGGAAATACTGCAGTTGCTTCACAACCAGGGCAGAACAAATAGAAATTCTTCAGATTCCTGGTTTACTAAGAATGTAGTTTATTTTAAAAAATACCCAGGAGTGACCAGATGCACTGGGCAGGGTCCTACCTGCACACACACTGAAATTAAAGTGCAAGATAAGCAAAGGTAGAATAAGTGCTTCAGTGGAGTATAATAAACTGCTTTTACTTGTATTTCAAGTTTTAAACTTTTTGTTTGGGGAGAAAAATGTCAATTTTTACAAATGAAGAGACCCCCCTCCCCTCACATTCCTCTTTTTTTCCTTTTTTCTGGGTTGTGCCCAAACGTATTCCCTGTTAATTCTGTCATATGCCGCTTTGTCTCCCGGCTCAGCCTGTGTTCGCCCCCCATCCATGTGTGCGTGTTCTCTCTGCTCGGAGCCCGACAGCCCTGGGGAAAGCCAGCGGTAGCCAGCTCACACCTCAGGCTTCGTCAGAACGTGCTGTGCATCATTTTTTTTTCCTGGTGCTGTGGTGCTTTGGGTCATAGTTGGTTGGTAAAGTGGCTCAGTTACTGTCCAGCCTGTAAATCTTAATAGCGTTCCATATTTTGAAATGGTAGCATATTGAAAATTGAGAAAGCTATTACCCGGAAATCAGTTGAGAGGCCCATTACATTCCATTATTTTATTAACTGGAAAGATTCAGGCGAAGAATTTGAAATATCGGCACATTTCCCCTAACAGGGGCCAGATGGTGGCGCAGCAGCTTTTTTCAGTTGGAAACGTTTTATTGAGCTCTTACTGATGGAAAAGCCTAGACGATGCTCAGAAATCTAGCTTTGGGGACGTGTATCCTTTCCAGTGGCAAGCAAAACCAGCCAATCGGGAAGCGGCAGAAAAGTGCAGTGCTGCATTTGGGAGAATCGAGCATCATGGTGCCGAATTCAGTGTGGTGCTGGAGCAGCTTGGTTAGGGCGGGGGTGTGTGCCTGGCAGCCCCCCCCTGTAGGTGGCTGTATGTTGCATAAAGAGTGACTTGCAGTCTTTGGCTAAAGTAATCTGAGAATCGGTTTGTTTAATCTTTAAGCAGATTGTTGAAGGTTTGTTTCAAATACAAATGTCAGAAATTCAGTGTCGCATTGTTTTGGGGCTTTAGGTCAAATGTACACCTCTAGAAATCAGTAGAAGGTGCATTAGGGAAAATGCGGATAGGCAGAGTTATTGGTTGGGTCAGTCCGTGAAGTTGCTAGGTACACTGAGACACACTGGCTGTGGTGCTCTAATTTCCTGAAAATTACATTATCTGGCAGCCCTTTGGTCCCTGGGGCACCAGATATTTAAAGTTTTACCGTATGTTGTGTATCGTGTTTTTTTTTTTCTGTTCTTTTTCCATAGCGATTAGCGTCTGAAACCTTGGAGTGAGAGGCCCCAGCTTGTGGAATGTATGCTGTAATTTCTCACCAAGGTGAGATAGTGAATAGAGTGTGTGACTCCTACAGCTGTGCTGTCTCCCAGGGCTGATTGATCATTCTGTCCCATGATTGTGAGTGCCGTGGAATTTGCCAAAAAGTAATTTCCTCATTATTTTGTGTGGTATCTAAAGAGACCAAGTATTACCCAAGTTTTTTTTTTTTTTTATTTACGGATTGGGGGGTGGGGTTGTTTAATAAGTAGCAGTTTAATCTTGAGATTCAATTGATCTGTGTATAAACTATCCAACTCAGCTGATTGACACATGGTGAGTCACGTCAGGTGAGTTCTTTGCCCGCTGTCCATGCATCCCTCAGTCCAAGCCTCTCCATTTGAATAAACTCTTTGTTTAGCACCCGAGTTCTGTTCCAACAACCTAGTCGAACCTACCGAAGTGGCTGCTAAGTAAATATCATGGTAGCCTAAACGTGACTGTGAATATGCTTACGACACTCAATTTCTTTTATTACCTCATTTTCCCTGATTTACTTCAAAGATCTTTCTGGCATGCATTGTCAGGTGTACAACATTTGCTCAATAGTCCTCACATTGGTTTGAAGACGAATTGCAAAATTACTGTCATATTTGCAAATGATCACTGACTTGAGGTAGTTGCTAAACAAGGAGTGATTTTGTTTCTTTGGAGGCATTGCAGTGAGCGAAACCCAAGCAGTTTGCAGGGGGTGTTCTGGTGTTATTCTGACTCCTCCTTCATGGAAGTTTTTAATTGTTAGATTCTTTCTATACTTTGTCTTACCCCACAATGGTCATTACTGTTTAGTCCAGAGGTCATCGACCTTTTTGAAACTGAGAGCTGCTTCACGGGTCCTGAGCCTTACGAAGGGATACCAGTTTGACACACTCTTCTTAAATAAGAAATTTGCTCAATATAATAAACATGTTTAAACGTGTTTTTTTTTTAGATATCATTTTCAAGTCCTTTATAAATGTGATTAAAGCAACAAGATAAAATTAAATTTTTGACTCCGCACACTAGTGAATTGTGCTATTTTTAGAACAGGTCCTTGGGCGACTCGCGGTCCTTGGGGGCATCCTGGTGTCCGCTGGCGCCATGTTGGTGACCCTGGTTTAGTCACTCTCTCTCGTCCAAATCTCCAGGGGGCTCGTCTGTGCTTGACAGAAGTTGTATCTTCTCACATAAGTTTCTCCGTAGGCTGACCAGTGTATCCTAAGTTGCTCTCTCACTCACTCAAAAAAAAACGATGGGAAAATTCTGGGTTTTACAATAATTTGAAACGCTAAACAGAAGAACACTAAACAGGTTTGATTAACGTCACATAAAATGACTAAACCAAAATAAATGAAATACTATACTGTACTGGATAACCAAAATGTTCCCACACGGCTGACTTAAATATGCACAGATGCTCAGCGATCTGGTAGTTTCCATCTTGAGTTAATGAAACCAGCCTAGCTTTTACTGCAGGCATAATCACTCAATCATGATTGGACCAAATTTGTCACGACACAAAAAATCCAAAAAAATAGGCATAATATGTAAAATTTGTAACATATACAACTTGCCCTAACTTTTTAGAATAATTATTTTGTGATGCTGATGTTTTGGTGTTAATCATGAAATTGAATATTAAGTTTTGCAACATCAGTAATATGACTCAACATGCTGCACCTGGGTCTCGTGAATGGTGAACATTTGTATTGCGGTTTCGGTCTCTGTCTTCGAAGCGTTACCCCACTTGCCGTGTGGCCTGGCATGCCGTCCTGAGGGTTTCCTGCCTGGTGCCCTACGCTGCCCAAGAGGGGCTCCAGGCCTCCCTGCAACCCCATCAAAGGCTTAAAAAAACCTCTCTTCTTTCATTTAGCTCTTCTGTCATTAGTAGTAGTAGTGCTGTTTGTGGTCCAGGATAGCTGTAAAATGAAAGCGACGGTATGGTATTCTTTATAATGAGAAGTGCAGGTCATTAGTCCTTTCTTAAAAAGAGCAGTTGTGAGGTTTGTTCCCTGTCCTTTTGGGAGTTCATGTGTCACATGACACTAAGGCTCAGTGTGTGGTGCTTGGACCTTGTGCTGTTTTAGTGGGGATCCCTGCTGCTTCATGTCATCAAACGTTCTGTTCATCTGCAAGTATCTAGAATATTAACTGTTTTGATTTATGGCCCTTGGCAGTTTTAAACCGTCCTTTTATGAGGGAATTTGACACATGGACGTTTTTTTTTTCTTCTTGCCTCTCCTGCTGTTTGTTACCAAGTAACCGTGGCAAATACAGCGACAACATAAATTGAGCTTTATGATGCACAAGAAGTTGGTATGAGAAACATAAATGACACCTGAATACGCTTCATAAAAATTATATGCCTGTGTGTACACGTCCCACAAATTTAATGTGCGTCTACTGTGGTTCTTTGCTGAACACAGGTCCATCCTGCTTATACAACTGTGTTGTTGCCTTTTTGAAGTCATAGTATATATAGCTATTTGTATTTGTAATGCTTCTCTATGTAACATGCTGATTGAACTGAGTACAGCTGGGTGACTGTCACGAGAAGGTCATTGGTTAGAATCTTGTGGCTGTGCAGAGTGGTGTCAACGTTGGGCCCCTGAGCAAAGCCCATAACCCCTAGGTGTGACAGGGATTGCCTGACTGTGCCTTTTCAAAAATAAATTAAATTAAATGTAAGTGGGCACAGAAATGAGTGAGTGTAGTTTATTTGCAAGAGTCATTTTTATTGACTTTTTGTACAATAGGAACGATCACTGTCACTGAAGTGTTGCAGAGATTTTCTTAAAGGTACAACTGCGGTGCACCTCATGGGTTAGGGTTAATGCACTTTCTTTAAGCATCGTCCTGTTGCTGTCTCCACCTGATGTACCCTACTTTCCTTGTTCAGATCCTGCAGGCCTCGATGCAACACCTGGAGCTTGACACAGCACAAACTCATTGATGTCTTAATAGGTTTAACAATCTCCCTTCCCAGTAAATCTGATTTCTGTCCCTTTTCCAGGGAAGGGTGAGCGAGTATTACCCATAATCCTTAGATGACCACACAACTTTTTAATAGTTTTTAAAGCTGTGGACAGGTGAACTTTTGGTTTTGATAATTTTGCTTCTGACCACCGCTGCGTGACCTGACCTGGTGCAGTATGTTGGTTATGTCATGGTCACTAGATGAAGTATTGCAGCTGTATTGATGATGCCACGTTGGTCGCCAAAGCAGACTGCCTACTGCTTGGCTTCCAGGGAGCCACCTAGCTATCCCACAATGCCCTGCGTAAAGCTACGTCGCCACTGGCTTGCATTGTATTACAGCCAGCAGTGATGCCTGTCTAATCCCCATCCTCCCTTCCAGGTGACCATCGTGGACACGGGAGTGAGGGGGACTATTGCGGTGGGTCTGGTGCCGCAGTTCTACAAGCTGGACCAGCAGCCGGGCTGGCTGCCGCACTCTGTAGCCTACCACGCCGATGACGGCAAGTGAGTGTGTAGCCGGAGAGCTGGGCGTCAAACTGCTTGAGCAGCCGCCTCGTGGACCATGTCTGTGCTAACGAAGGAGAAGCTTTTAAAGTGTGCTTACTGTGATAGCAGAGTTCCATTAGCCCACAACTTTGTGCCTGTCTGCCTCTCGGCCTGTCTCTGCCTGCTTGGCTGCCTGTCTGCGTCTCTCTGCCTGCCTGTCTGCCTGAGCTGTTTATCTGCCCCTCTCCCCTAACCCTACAGGCTGTACAATGGCAACCCTTTAGGCCAGCAGTTTGGACCCAAATGTAACCGTGGCGACCGCATTGGCTGTGGAATTTACCTGGACTCCTTCGAGACGGGACCCACCACGGTGTTTTTCACCAAAAATGGCAAGGAGGTGAGCCTCCCAGTGCCGTGTTCCGCCTTAGCTGGGAGGCCTCATCCTAGTAACTGTTTTGTGGGGACTCTGGGGTCTGTGTGGAAGTAAAGCTCTGGAGATGTGGTTGGCTTCAGGTGTATTTGGTGCCTTTTTTTTTCCCCTCGTCTCCGGTTGCCGGGAGAGCAGGTGGGCTCAGTGGCGGTTCCCGCCTCCTCGGACGGCCTCTTCCCCGCCGTGGGCATGCACTCGCTGGGCGAGGAGGTGCGGCTGGACCTGCAGGCGGAGTGGGGCTCAGACGAGGACGACAGCGCCATGATGGTGGATAGCCACGAGGACGAGTGGAGCCGGCTGCACGACGTGCGGGTCAGCGGCACGGTGAGACCCCTTTCAGGGGTGGGGGGAGTCACCGGGTGGCTGTGGTTTGCTGTGTAGAATATCCATGTTCCGAGCTGAGATCAGTGTCGCTGGTTTATACCGAGTTTTGTGGTAACGGCACACAGTGACGATAAAGTTCATCTTGACTGGAACCTGAGTGTGGTCCAGTCTGGTGTGTGCTCACTGGTTCTGTTTGGTTACACATGGTTTCTTTGTACCCTAATAGTGGAAGCAGATTAGGATGATGTGCCTGAGATCGAAAGATCACCCGTTCAAATCCCGTGTTCGGCAGAGTAATGTTAGCGTTTGGCCCTTGAGAAAGGCCCTTATCTTGGACTGGCTAACCCTGCGACCTTATCTGCCCATCACTTTACATGAAAACACCTGCTAAGGAAGCAAATGTAGCGGAGATGAGGCTGACTCTACGATGAATTTGCAAGTAACCAGTGCAGAGTTCATGCGTAGCTCATCCCGGGTTGCCAGTGGGTTGCCAGTGGGTTGCCAGTGGGTTGCCAGTGTTGCACTGTAATGCCTCCTTTCACGGTCTACGAATGTATAGTGAGGAGTGCCAAGTTAAATTCCACCTTATGAGGCTGTATGTGTGTAATTAACCCTGAGATTGAGCCAAAACGTGTGTGCATAAAATTTAAGTGACATTTTCCAAAATCTCAGGTATTTTATACAGATATTTATACTGTGCCAATTCAGGTTCGGTTGTCTGTTCAAGGCTCTTATAACAGGGGTTCTCCTGGGATTTGAACCAGCAACTGTCAGGTAAGAGTCCATTTGCTAGTTCCCAGCTGCAGCCAATACCCAGAATCTGAATGCTCACGGAATTCCTTTCGGTGAGGTGGTTGCGTTCCGTACATGCAGTGCACAGTACAGCGAGTGCAGTACACGCTACACTCCATTGTTCCGGTGTGAATTTAACAATGTACAGACTGCATGGTCTAACAGGAGATGATACTTATTACAGCACAAACAGTAAGTATGAGGAGAGTCTGTGGGGCAGCTGGCTCTGGGTTGCTGCAGCGGTCTAACCTCCTATGGAGATGAGTCACATGCAGGTAAACAGGGCTGCTCCTTCAAGGCTGGCTCTTTTGTTTTTTGTATTTTGTTTTTTTTTTCCCTCCTCGTCATGCGAGCCTGATCTGTATTGTCACCAGCTTGAGGTGTCAGCCACTGCTAGGGGGTGCCTGAGGCCCATTGACATGTTGTGCCCCCCCCGCCACAGCCCTAGCGGTGGGTCTCTCTGCCCTCGCCCCATTGTCAGTTTTTCCACCCAGCGGGTGTCGCATTTGCGATCCAAGTACAGAAGCTTCTTGTTTTTCTTCGCTTGTTCTCTCCACTACTTCAGAACCGTGTGGGGTGGGGGTTTGGCATAATAGATCTCTGGAATTCTACAACCCCAAATCAGGAAAAATTTGCGATCGGATTTGGGGTTGTATGTTGGAATTGACATGATCTGTGATTCGATTAGAATTTTTTCAGGGTCGCAGCCATTCCACAGCACCCTCATTGGCTGTGCCCATTAATTAAAATGAAACTGTGGTTCTGGTCCCCTTTCTCTGAGCGGTGCGTTGGGTTCCACGTTCCCGGAGACTCAGCGAGAGGCGACCTTCGGCACAGCGAGCATCCACTGACATTTGGCCTGAAGAACTCTGTTGTACTTGGGACCAGACAGGCCCGCTCTGGTTCAGTGAACCAGCTTGGAATCAATCACACACAGACGACTGAAGGTGACAAGAAAGAAACCTGTAAAACATTAGTGGTACAAACATCAACACGCGGTTTGTTTATCTGAATGACTTCTTGATTTGCCCCTGAGCCAAGCTCCCCTACTCGTCCTCTTTGTAGCTCTGCCTGTCTGTCCATCTCCTGACGTGCGGTGGAGCACATGTGCCTCCCATGTGACTGCAGCCGGTCGTCGTCCGCTCTGTCAGCCGCGGCTGCTGGCCACGCCCCACCTCGCCCCACCTGCTCTCTAGTGCACAGTGGCATGTTAAACACTATATAATGGATGAAAGCTAGTGCTCATGACACAGTCATGCTTTTCTTAGGTGGTGCCATGAGGCAGTATGACTTGGCAATGGGGTCAAAGTTCAACAAGCATGCAATCTACCAACGTCAGAACAGCATACAACCTTGTGTCACAGTTTCTGGGTGGGGTTCATTCTTGGAGTTTTTTTTCTTCCCTCAACTCCTTCTTCTAACTTGTTAACTGAAAGATTAACAGTATCACCCCCCTCCCCCGTGAGCATGTTAGTAGAGGCCGTTGCTAAGTCCCTGTTGTGGTTGCCGGCGGTTTGTCAGCGGTGACGGCCCCGCACAGTGCGTGAGTCACACCTCAGCGATGGATCCATCTTGCGGACACGTGCGTCACGCGGCCGGCTCTGCCGGCGTCTTAACTTGTTCTCTCCATCTCCCCCATTCCACAAACCGCCTCAGCCACAGACTAATGAATCGGGTGTCCTGGGATTAGAGGGTGTGGGTTCGATCGGACGTACCCGGGGTAGCGCGTTGCGGTTGAACTGAGAGCCCCACCCTCGTCAGCGAGACGCGCCTGGGAATCACGTTGCTCTGCTCACGTGTCCAAGACGCTCTCTGCCAGAGGACCAGCTGGCCAGCCCGCTTAGGCTCTCTCACATGCTCTTTCTAAAATGACAAGTAGACCCGGAAAATTAATGTGACATTTGCCGGATACACCCTCTCACTCACGCACATCTATTCCTGTTATCCCCAGTTCTGTGGAATGAACCTGCAGGTAGGCGCAGAGAGTCCTCAAGCTCTCCGTACAACCAGGCCTGCCCACATGTGCCAGCTGGTCACGTGGGACGTCAGTAGTTATGCAGATGGGGCCTGTCGCTTGGGTTTTCAGACTGAACCAGACATATAGGTGTTCGGTGACGCCGCTTTGAGTGGTACAATGTGAAAAAGATGTTGAATCTCTTCCTTTGCTGAAGATATTCCAGAAGAGTATTTAAATGTCTAGGATGTTTAACATAGCCACAGTATTAAAAACCAACGTGAACTGTATCCTGCTGTCATTTCCAATGCAGGCAGACCCACTCATGAATGTGATTAACTCAACACCATTTCTTTGATCAGCTAGTGTAAGGGAAAAACCCATCCTCCATTTCTTTCCTTTTTCCGGCGTTTGACTGCGTGCAGACTCTGAGGAAAGTTCCTCCGTCTCCTCTGGTCTGTTAGAGACTTTCATTTACATTTCTTTGAAGTTGGAGAATAAAATGACAGGGAAATTTAAATAACCCTGTCCCTGATCTGCCTGTGGGCTGAAAAATCAATTGGAATGTTCTTTTAAATACACCTGCGATTTAAATAGTTTTCAGGCTGTATCATTAATCAATCTTTTATAGAATAGCATGAGCTTACAGGTGTAGAGTTTAAGTACTTGCATGTTGAATTATGAACCTGTTTATATACAGGTAAATGGCCTTTGAAGTGTTTTGCCATCCATTATTGTGTTTAACACAAGAATGACAAAGTGAACCCTAGCAGTGGTAGATTAAGTGTCAGCATGGTTGCCTCTCTTAGTGATTCATTGTTGTACATTTCCTGTTTTTGAATTGCAATGAATAAATGTCTCTGAAGGATCCCAACAGACATGTCACAGAGAACTGTTTCTGTCACACTTCGCTTTACTTCTTATATTCTTACCGCACTAAAATTGCAATATGTCACCAGGAAAATCTTGTGTGAAAATTTTGAAAAGGATTCAGTGGCCGCCACGCTTTTTTAAAAATGAACAATAAATGTTTTTTTTCATCCTTTATGCAAAGTAGCAAGTATTTTTAGCTTGATGTGTAGTTTTGGGTTTAATTTGCATCTGAAGCCTAATGAACCACGATTTGCATTATGAGGCTTGAACGGATGGATCTTTCTTTTCTTGTTACTGTTTCATCTTTCCTTGAAATGGCTGCAAAATCCTACCGTTTCATACATGTCATGAAGATGTCGGTGGGCACTCACCACAATGGAGGGTTTTCCCCAGAATGCCTTGGCGAGGAGGTGATGTGATTGCAGAGCCTCGTAAGGGGGGTGACTATGTGAGCTTGGGTTATTGATGGCAGTGCGACTGGGAGTAGGTCCATGCTCTACTTTAGTGAGCCGCCACTGTGGGGAAGCTGCCCTCAGGTCGCCTGGCCCTTCCTGCCTTAAAGAACCCACCAGTCCACTGCCGCTGTCCGGTCAGGGGGCACGCAGCTCCGCCAGGGTAGGCAAACCGGTTAGCATGTGGTCTGTAAGGAGATGTTTATACAACGACGTGCCTGAATCTTGCGGAATGTGACTCTGCCCGCAGACTGCAGTTGGTGCTGACAGTCCCGGAATGCGATGGAGCCCAGTCATGGGTCGGGCCTGGCTGGGTCCTGCTGACTGATAAAATGCAGCTGCGAGGGGACGTCAGTTGGAGCTACTCCTCATTTTAAGGTTGTCGTGTTTATTGATATGAAATAAAATATCAGTGATTATTTTGGTGTCTGAGTGGTGGCCTCTGATCTTGCTGATGCTTAGGCAATACCTTTCTTGAAGTCGTTTCATAAGCAGTTTATTAACGGGTGGTGACAACTTCCACATGCCCAGAGAAAAACAGTATTGGGTACTGGTACAGTCCTGCATGCGATTATGGTGTGAGGGGTAGAGCCTTCTGCCAGCCTGTTTTGATATTGCAGTGAATGTGGGGTGCGGGAAATCACAGCCATGCTGCAGTCTTGAGTTGAGCCGCACTCCGTTCTAAAAATGGCATCTCGACTAATGGCAACCGTACCTGGTGGTCTTTTGCAGCCACGATAGTCACATAGTTTATTTTTGCTCTTAATTACTGGGGAGCCAGTCTTGCTACGCTGACCTGAACAGCTGGCGCTGAAGTCGTATTTCGGGAGCCCCTTGGAGACCAAACCGCAGATGTTGCACGCATGTACGCCGGCAGAAATGTGACGAGTCAAGGGTTAGAGCGGGTCTGTCTCCGCTGTGGGTGCGATGTCACATGGCTGCTCGAGATGGGGGCCACTGTTGTCCTGGCGGTGCCCGATTCTGCCAGTAACTACCGTTTGCACACAACATGGTTTGAGCCCGGTACACGCAGAGCATTGACTCAGCCTGACTGTCGGAGCTGCATGGCAGAGCATGATCATGTCAGGTTTCCACTGAAATAAGTCCAGTTAAATCTAGGTTAAACATGCATGTTTATGTGGAATCTCTGTTGCCTGGGCACCAGGTCAACAAGACATGCTCCTGCTCGACGCTCAATCTACCTGCCCCCGGTTGATCACGCCTGTGCTGGGGGGGGCGGAGGGGGGTGGGGTGGTAGAAAATGCAAGTCAGACTGCAGCCATCGTCCCCCTTCCCGTTTCTGAGTATCGGCGAGGCGGGAGGGTGTGATTAGGTGTGACCTTGCAATTGTCTAGGCATGACTAAAATAAATGAAGGGGAATCTGCTTCTTTTTTTTATTGGCTGTCATTTATCAGCCCAGTGTAGCCTGGGCACAGACAGTGCAGTAAGGAGCGGAAGGGCCAGGCCAGGGCTGATGGATTATCATGCTGTCATATTTGCTTTCTTTCTTTCTTTCTAGGGGAAACAAATTCCACTTCATAGTTTTGTTTCTCCCCTTTCTCCATGTAAAATAAAATTTTATCGCATGAATCATATTTCTTTATGAATCTTGCATTTGTACTGGGATTGATGAGTGCCATTTCCCTTATAAATAAATGGGCAGGATAGTTTTAGGCTTGGAAACCCTGACAGAAGCAGCCTTGTGTGTATGTTTGACTTTAAGCTGTTGCAAGTCTTATGATGTCTTTCTTGTTCGAAGTTCAAAATGTTTAAGTAGTCAATTGAGGCCAGTGAAAAGTTGCTTAGCACTCGCATGGTTAATTGGCTTCTCATTGGCCACCAAGCTGGGGGGCGGGGCTTCTTGTGGGAGCCATGTGTAATGGGGAACAGATGAGCCCTTCCCCAGGTGCGGGAGGCAATGGTCTGGTCCTCTCCGTTCCTTATGAATGCCGACCCACGTGTCGCAGATCAGAATGGAATAATAAATAGCTTAAAGGAATAATTCCTGTTCTGAAAATACCATTATGTGTGAAATTTATCATTTTTTTTGTCAGCCTGATCTCTAAATAGGCTACATGTCATGGCTGACACACTTGCCATTGCCAAATTCCTTATGAAAATATTTCCTCTGCACACTGCTTATGGAATCTACTTAATTATACAAGGTGTAATGGTTTCTGTGATAACGTAAGCAGGAAACAGTCTTATCTATCTATTCTGGGTTTGGTTCCCTAAAAAGTGACTCATTTATAAGGAATATGTCATTCCCAGGTATGACAGTAGATTGAAAAATCTACTGTTAGCTCTGCGTCAAACCTAGAAATATGCTAAATTGAGCTAGCCTACCACTCTGCAGCCACCCATGAATGGTTTCCAAGCTTTTAATAAACTCTGAATGCTTTGTATGGTTTGAGATTGATGGACTTGTGTAAATTAGTATCGAAGAAGACCATTGGATTGTAAAATAGGATTGGAGTGATCAGAGACCATTGCCCATTTTCTCATTTGCCAAGTTCTGTATGAATTCCAACTCTCCTGCTGCCTTATTTGCCATCTTTTGACTTCCATTTTTTGTGCCTGGTCTTCCTGAATCTTTAGTATGGTGTTTCTCAGCCCTGTCCTTGGGGACCCTCAGATGTCCTTGGGGCTGGAAAGGAGCAAACATGGGCTGTGTGAGGCTCCCCAGGACCGGGCTGAGAAACATCGGTTTAGTACATGTGAGGCTCCCCAGGACCGGGCTGAGAAACATCGGTTTAGTACATGTGAGGCTGCCCAGGACCGGGCTGAGGAACATCGGCTTAGTACATGTGAGGCTCCCCAGGACCGGGCTGAGGAACATCGGTTTAGTACATGTGAGGCTGCCCAGGACCAGGCTGAGGAACATCGGTTTAGTACATGTGAGGCTCCCCAGGACCGGGCTGAGGAACATCGGTTTAGTACATGTGAGGCTCCCCAGGACCGGGCTGAGGAACATCGGTTTAGTACATGTAAGAATTACATGCACTCTTAACTTGGTTGGTTATGCTGGCAGATCCAGCGCAGTGTGCAGAAGAGTGGGTGAATAGATTCCCCACCTTTAGTAGCGTACCATAGGATCCTGGAAGGTGGTTTGACAAATTGTCTGGCCTGTAGGACAGTGAACTTACTGGCTGAGCCTCTTTCGAGCCCATGGTTCTGAACTTGGTCAAACACCTTTGAAGAATTCATTTTCCATACAAATACAAAGCAAAAGCAGTGTGTATAATTTACTAGTTCCAAGCCGGTTTGCATTCAGGCTTGTTTAAATCTGCAAGATGAAGAAGGGTCGTGGTAACTTGTTCGTGTCAGATTCCTGTCTGTTTTCATGTTTGTGGAGTGAATTTGTCCTCACGGTAAAGCTCTGCTTTCATGTTGCATGGCATCTGGCCCCTGTGGCATCTGCAATAATCCGCCTCCCCCCCCCCCCCCCCAGTGATGGCTGCGATTTCGTGGCCTGACTTCCCCGCCGTCTTTGGAATCCGTGCCGTATGACACGCAGCAAACTTTCAGAAATAAACAAGAATGCCAAAAATTGTAAACCAGGCCTCAGGGGCAAAATTTTTTCCATTCGTGGGGGGCTATGGGGGTGCTTTTTGTTTTAATTCACAGAAATAGAAGCAGATAAATCATGTTGCTGATTAGACGCAGTGGTTCCACGTCTGGGACACACTGATGGAGTGCTGATTGCGAAGGACGTGGCTGAATGCTCACTCACACCTTGGACAGTTTTTAGGTTTGTTCCTTCCCCACAAAAATTCCATTAAACTTGCTCCTCAGACGTCGTGACGCTCGTCTTTGCTGTGTTGCGGCAGAGGCACGCAATGCTAGGGGGAGTCGGAACTCCAGGCACCCCCACCCCAAATACCGTCCGCACAGGCATCAGGCAGAGGCCCTCACAGGGTTGTCCTGTGCGGAATGCATGCCTGTGCACACTTGCTATTGTGGTTCCCACGAAAGCGATGTCTGTCGCAAGAAAGGAGCCGTTGTTGTGTAAACTGAAGTGAATGGTGTCCCAAACACCAGGTTTATATGGTGATGTTTCTGAGGAACTCTCCTCAGACCCACTGAGTATGACTTTTACATGATGAAGAACAGTCGCCATGGAAGGAGTTGACCTTTTGTTTCCCCCTCAATCTTCCTCTACCTCATCCTCAAATGGTCTGTAATGGGTTTGATGTGAAGAGATACGCCATTGTTTTTGTTGCCGATGGAGATGGAGCGAGCCGTCCACTCGTCGGCCAGGCTGTAAATAAACCAGCGCTCGGCCCCGCTGCACACGAGGGATGCACACAGGCAGAGGTGGCCTCCAGTCGCAGGCCTGATAAGTGGTGTTACTCAAGCAGAATGGCTCTCATTTCCCCTCTAATGGTCTTTGGTGTGTTGGGTGTTTGTGCCTCTGCCTGCAACATCACTGTTATAAAACGGGTCGGTGGCAAATGACGCTTTGCAGGTCCTTGGATCAAGGCACATACCCACCATTGCTGATGGGCCAAAATCAATGAGCATATTGCAAACCCAGTCTAGAACCTTTCTGAGTTCTGAATTCTGTTAAATGTCATAATACAATCTTTTCTTATAAAATTGGTATAGTGGGTGACTAAATTTAAATTTTTATAACCTTATTTGCACATTCCCCACAGCTGTTTGTACCCTGCATCTGGTTCTTTATTCATCATTTACACCAGGGGTGGGGAGCCTGATCCATGGAGGCCCAGTGTGGGTGCTGGTGTTTGGGACGGCCCCTCGATCAGCCAATAAGAGTCCCCAGGACGGGAGTTGAGAACCACTGTTTTATTATTCCTGTTTGAAAGGTCATCCCAAAAACCCCCACCCATAAAGACCCTCCATGGAACAGCTTCTCCAACCCTGATTTTTCTTCTGTATTGGTGAATGAAAGGAATCTGCTTCTAATCTTCTGTTTGACATGATCTCTTCCCCTGTATCAAGCCTGTCAGTGATGGCTTGCTTTCCCCGTTCCCGGAGGGCTGGGATGATTTTTGTAGAATACGTCTCACTGATGCATGGAGCCTCGCGTGTGGCAACTTGCTACCTGAATAAACAACTGCTTAAGGGAATCGATTTGTTGAGGTCGTTTAAAGAGCAGCTCTTTCCGGTTCCCTGGCAGCTCGGTTAGGCAAGGCCCACATCTCGCCGAGGCTGACTCCCCTCTCTGTCTGTCTGTCCTCCCAGGTGTTGGAGTACACGGGTAAGGGCAAGAGCATCATGGACGTGGGTCTTGCCCAAGCACGTACTTCCCTCAGCCCAAGAAGCCATTACTTTGAGGTGGAGATCGTGGATGCTGGAGAAAAGTGTTATATCGCCCTGGGATTGGCGCGAAGGGTAAGTGCTCATCATCGTCTGCTTCAAGTGTAATCTAATTTGATTGGTTTTCAGTTGCTTCACCGTGAAGGACATCCTGTCCATATTAAGGTAATTTTAAGGTGTACCATGACTGGCACCAGCCTCCCATGACGGTCATGGTCTACTTCACTACACTTTAAGCAATGGGTGACGAAGCCTGTTGCGTCGGCGTGGGATGCCGTCATTCGCCTCTTACGGGAGAAAACTGGGGCTTTCCACCACATGCTGGCAGCCCTTGGACAGGATGGTGTGGTGCCTCGTGCTGCAGAAGGCGGCGCTGGGCCTCAGAAGCAGGGAAAGGGCCTTCAGCTCTGCCCTGGTTAGGGAAGGTATAGTGAAGGGAACACTGAGGGATTTGGGTGTAGAACCTCGGTAGGCTGGCACTGTACTTTGTTAGCTTCTGGCCTCTGTGATGGTACCTAGGGAGTCCTCTAAAATTGTCTTTGCATTGGCTTACGTAACATCAACTGCAATCGGCTTGGAAATGGCCACATGGTTTTATCATCACCATCATCCTTCTCTCTGGAAGCGGCTCCACGCTCGTCTTTGGTTGTACATTTTGTTCTGACCCTTTCCACAATGCCGCATCAGTGCTGAGAACCAAACTCAGTCAAAATATGGTGAAATGAGGTTTGGCTTCCACTAGGTGATATTTATTTTATGTGTCTCAGAGAACACTTTGTCTTGGTGCATTGGGTGTTCCCATGGCTACCATCACTAATGGGCTGTTGGGCATTTGACTTGCTGATGGTGGGTCATCTGATTGCCCTTTCAGAATGGCTTTCGGGCCTTGAGACCAAGGCTGGCACTTAAATCTTGTTTTTCCTGGATTGCTATGAGCTGTCGGGCCCCTGCAATTAAGGTACCCAAAAGCTTCCTGTCCGCTAGGGATTCTATTGCAGCCATAAATATCACGTCATCAAAGTGACTAAGCTGCAGTTGGGCTTTTTTGGATTTTTTGCCGTTAGGATGCATCCTGCCTAAATACCCATCAGCCTCACCTGCTTGAGGGTACCATAACAATTCTGTAGTGGAGAGCAGTTTCCCTGGGATTTGCCTCTCTGTGGTGAAGACTGATTTGCTGAAATTCCTGGTGTTCCGAGTCCAGAGTCCTTCACGTGGTCCAGAGTGTTTGGTTTTTGTCTGGCAGATATTTCAAACCTGCCGGTCAGGCAGCTCTCTGTCTTACATAATTTTTTTTTGACGTTAACGACTTGCTGGGCAGTTTAATGTGTGGCTGTACTGGCCTTCCTGCTCCAACCTCCTCCTGGTTCCCTGGGTTTGCTGTTAGGATTCCAGTGCCTTGGCCAAGGGCATAACTTTCATTTCAACATTGGGGGGGGGGGGGTGTATTATTAATATGTTGAGGTCTCCACCCATGGAGGGGGAGGCGTGATTATTGAGGGAGTTGTATTAGCCAGTTCTGATTATTGGGGGGTTTACAACTCCCCCATCTCCCCTGTAATTTACACCTATGGCCAAGGCAAAGACACCCAGCGCCCAGAGGCAGATGATAGCAGAACAAGAATTACAAGAACTGGCTTTCTTTCCGCAAGAGTCGAGTCATTCCATGAAAGCAGAAATGAGTGGATTTATGCTCTGGTTCCCGTTCGTGTCACTTAGGGTCAGATGGTGTCCTTTCCTTCCGTCACCATTTGAATCTCTGCTTCTTGGTTATTTTTTTTTTCTCTGTGCCCTCAAAGTAATAAGCACCTCTGAGGTCAATTTTGATTATATACCGCTTTTCATAGCAATTGTTAAATAAGGTCCGTTTCTCGGGTCTTGTACATTAGTCAAAACGAAAGGCTTTTGATAAACAGCGAGGTCACGTTCACACCTGGCGTCAGCTTTTCAGTCAGTCTATAGGCTTGTTGTCGGTTTTGTAAGCTGGTTTTTTTGCACACTGCGGTTAGACCAAGTTTCCAAAGGAATAAGGTTTATGAATAAAAAAGCAAATTAAAGAACAATGCTTTCATGGATCGTTCAGAAATAAATTATCACCTCTGTAAATCTGTCACGGGCCTGTGGTTATACCCGAGGTCCCTCTAATTACATAAAAATAATAAACAAGAAAACCCTCCAACAAGGTGTTCATCAGAACTAGATTCCCTGGGGTGGCGGTATTACAGCGTGGGCGACGTCATTTCTGGGATTGATACGAAAAAATACCAGGACTTGTGGTTAAACTGGAAACTGGAAACCTGGCTTTTAATGCCCCCCCCGTACCCCTTGGATACGAGCCGCTTTAACTCCTCCTTGGTAATGGCAGTTACCATCTGTACCATCTGTGGACAAGGCAATGTCCTGCACTCGGTGCTGCATCATTATCAACAGTAGTTTGAACTAGTGCTGTGTCGATAAAGTCGATTCTCTGATTCTCAATCGATTCTCATAATTCCTAAAGATCGATTCGCACGTCCAAAGATCGATTTTACCCTTTAACATTTTCTGCCCTTTTTACAGCTAAAAATGGGGGGAAAAACCCCAGACGGGCATTTTGAGGCTTAGGTGTTAAAGGGTTAATATGTTTAATCGCGCGCATCGTGAATTCAATGACGCGACAGTAGGTGATGTTAAAGTTCACCGGGGAAAACTGCATTAACAACATGGTGTCGGACACTAGCGATGCTTTGAAAACGCCCGTGACTTTAAAAGCTGCGGCCTGGCAGCGTTTCGGGTTCAGGATGGACAGACAGACAGATGAGCTTAACAAAAGTGAAGTGATTTGCTTTCCCTCTGGAGTCTAGGGGTAGGGAACACACTTTCACTGACTGGGGCATGGTCACACATTTCATTCAATATCATAAGCTTAATTCAGGGCTAATAAATTATTTTATATTTTTGCTTTAGCATTAAACTCATCTATATCTAAGTGTACTTTGTAAATGTCAGATTTATGTTAAGTTTTTAATTTGACATCGAAGTATAGACATTGCAAAATGCATATTGGAACAATTGCAGAAACATTATAAAAGTACATAATAAGCAATGCTGGCAGTTTGTTTTGATCCCAGATATCTGATCACCAAAGTCTTGGCTACATGAAGATGACTAAATGG
>JABFEB020000085.1:1682299-1696094 GCA_019775895.2 Stomatorhinus ivindoensis | reverse complement strand
ATTGCTAATATTCACCGTCACCCTACGAACATTCTTTTGCCTGTGTTATGAACTATATTCATAATAAACTATAAGTAAAGTTCTTTACATGTATATGTTTTTGAGCGTCTGCTTTAAAAGGTGCTTCTGACATGGTCCTGGAGTCAGGGACTTGTCAAGAGACCTGTGGGAGATCACCACGGTGTAGAATCAGGATGGGTCGCACGATGCACCTTTTCTAGCTTACATGCATAGAGGTGCCTGGTTACTGCTTATGACCGGTCACAAAGCCCCGGAGGACGCGCTTACTTCGGGCCGCACCCCTCGCCCTTGCTCGAACACCATCTTCAGGTCTTCCATGGGCACACTGGGCTTCCGGACCAGTGTTCTGGGGGCTGAGGTGACCTTGGTCTCCCCGACCACATCCGCAGCCTGCTTTGACGGCCTCCTCTGGAGGGTGGGGGGTTGCACTGCCACCTTGGCACGTCCCGGGTCTCGCTGGTCAGCGCTGCAGGCTGCTGGGGTCGAGGGCTTCGCCGGTGCTGGAACGTCTGACACCACCCCTTGATCGGTACCGGCTTGGGGTCGGGAGCTCAACCCGGCGGGGGGGGGCACGGGTTTTTCCTTCAGCGAGGGCTGCTCCCAACGCTTCTTCAGTATGCTTAAGTTGCCAGAGCGGAAGGAGGGGGGCAAGGCTTCAGTACTCTGGGGGGGGGTTTTGGGAAAAGAGGGAAAAAAATTATAATAATAATTTACTTCACTCTTGATATTTGGTGACATATTAGAAGATAATAAACTTCAGAAAATTCAGAATAAATTGAAAGGACTATCCAAGGAAAACGTGCAGGAACACCCACACCCCCGGCCATGAAGCTCTTCCTCGTCCTTCCCGTCATCACAGTCACACAGGAGAGTTAATCTCAGCAATTAATCCGCCATAAATCTGGGTAACAAAACTATTGTGTCAACCAGGTGTAACAGAGCATGACAAGACCATCCCCAGGAATTGGAGGATTAAATAGCTCACTATTTCTATTCCTAATTCCAAAAAAAAAAAAAGTTTGTTGCCATTTTGTTATTATGATGAGTATAGAGGCCACACCACTGCATGGGTTCAATTCCTCCTCCACATTCTCAATGGAGCAGAACAGCAGATGCCAACTTAGCATGGACTCTATCAACAAAACACAGCAGCCACGTCACAACACTACAGCCCGACAAGCATTAACAGGCTCCATGTCCCTCCAAGATTATAGCAGAAAGATATGAATAAGAACCGTGGGTGCGGTTCACTCTCTGTAACATTAAGAGGATTTCAAATATTCCTGTAGCTATTCAACAGGATATCAATGTCCTGTACTCAACGTGTCCTGTATCGACTTCAATGTTAATGGTTACATTGAAACAAAAATTTGGATAGCAATGGGAAATTCATGTTACTGGTTTGCAAGAAAAAAAAATAAATAAAACATAATTCCATTTTTTTTTTTTTTTACTTAATATTGTACTAAAGAAATATTTGATTTATGGCGCTTTTGGTCAACAACACCTTCGGCAGGGAAAATTTTTCATGGTAGAAATTTAAGACATTGTAAAGCAGGGAGGCAGAGATTATCCATCTCAATTTGTGGTAGGAACTCCGGACAGAAAGAGTTTCTCACGAATCACCCAGCAAGAGAAACTTCAAATTTTTTTTGTCCTAGAGAAATCAGATTATTGCCAAAGCACCCTTACTCCTCAGACTGGTACATTTAATACTTGCCATTTTCCTCTTCTCCAAGTTTGTTTGTTCTGCAGCTTTCTGGTATCTATGGAGGATGTAGGGCAGGAGGGAGAGCAGGAAGACAGGCGTTAATTAGGAAGAACAGGAATCCTATGACAGCAGCTGGGCCCCCTGCAGCCCTGACCATTACTGCTGCTGTGGGACCAGCCCCCCCATTCTCCACCAGAAACAGGTTAACTAGATACATAAAACTGAAATTTGAAACCAAGCAGGGATGTCAATGCCCTCTGGTGGTCAGGAATGGTATGTTTTTTTTCTAAAAAGAGCAGTCTTGCTGGAGACCATTTCTGAATTTTTGGAAAAAGAGAAAGATCAGTGTGGTTTAGTTAAACACCCAACATCTGTTCACTGCTCCATATTTCTATGTTCCATGCTTCTTTCACACAGTTGACACTCATGATTCCTCACTGCAGGAAATGCTCAGCGGGTCTCTCCTGACCCCTAAGGAAGAACTATTTTGAGAAGCCATAGAAACGCTATTCTTAAACAATAAAATAGCTCTAGTCACGCCTACGGAATGTGGGTCATAACTGTGGTTACGCAATGCCTTATTTTACATATAATAGTAATAATCATTGACTGTGTTAAAAGGGCAGTTCCCTTTTTGTGTTTGAGGCAGGATAAATGCAATTATGATACGGCAGCCTGAGACTGACGTCAATGCAATGCAATGCATTTTTAATGCGATAAGAGCCTGCCAGCCTTCCAATGCACGGGTCCTAGAGGCTGCTGCGGGGTGTCCTGAAATATGCCAGAGGCACATGCAGAAGGGCAAGAAGAGACGCACGGGAACCCCGGCCACAGGCTGTTATTGGATCCACACCAACAAATTACAATAGATGGACCCTGATGGGCTGATTTCGCAGGCTCACACAGGAAGGGTTTCTCACAGTGCTGCAACGGAGTCAGTCATGATACAGGCTTTTCTGGAAAAACCTGCTGGCATGCTACGGATGAGTCAGAATAGACCTTTAAAAATTCAGAACAGGGCAGCATTTAAGTAAATGTGTGTGTGTGGGGAAGGGGAATGGTATTTAAACAAAAAGGATAACCAGCAAAGTCAAACATGTAACACAATAGACTTTTAAACCTTTCATTTAGCTTAGAAAGGAGCAGTGTTTCAGGTGTGCATAACAGCTTTCTCCCAGCTACCTATCAGACAGGCCACATTTTTGCTCCCTCCCAGACAGCCCACATTTTTGCTCCCTCTCAGGTCCTTACCAGGTGTGCCCTACCAGGAGCTGGGAAGAAGCAAAAATGTGGATTGTCTGGGGACCTCCGAGGACTGTTTTGAGAAACTTTATTAGTGCCCGATCTACCACTTCTGTAATGATCAGTTCCATTAGCCTGGCAGTAAGGATCATTGTGAATGAGAGGATTGTCCTAGAAGGACGGAATCTGGGTGTGAAACACCAGCAAGGCTGTGAGTGTAAGTGGACGAGTGCTTGTACTTAGAGAAGCGCTCTGCGATGGCGTTGCTCTGACCACGATTGCCAACCAGAGACAGCTCCCTGGCAGTGATACGGAGCGACTGCGATGTCCACTGCTTGCGGCTGAATGGACTGGCCTCCATTCCTTTGTTTTCAGGAATTCTGTGGGGGGGGGATGCATTAATGGATGAATTACCATAGAATCCAACCAGGGTTGCACTACATTTTCTCTCTTAACAATAAGGAGATACGGGTCATGATCCTTCCCTCTTTCCTGGAGTGCTGACAGGAGAACAAGACAGTTCAACTCACCAAACTGCAGTGAAGCGAAGGGCCGATGCTGATGAGACCCAGGGCCAGATGTGGAGGGACAGCGGCACTGAAAAGGCAAAAGGAGAGAGCCGATCAGCCACGGGGTGCCCCACCGCTCCCTGCACGGAGCATCAGTCAGGGCACCAATCACAGGCAGGAGTGACCATGAACAGACATGGGATTCCCTGCCTGGTGTCAGGCTGCCAGTGCACATGTGCATGAGGGTGCAAGACAGTGGCCTGATCAGAACCCAAGCAAAATGGATAAGCTTTTTAAGGTCCCACCCCCCGAACAAATAGGTCTTTTAGCACATTAACAAACTGCAGTGCGTGTCATTGTGGCTTATTTAAACAGCCCTATTGTGTCACACTTAAGTGCTGGATTATTCCACCGCGCTCAGAGGACCGGGGCAGCCCGGCAGGCTTACGTCAACATGACACACTTCCCACTTCAACTACGGCACGGGGAGACGAGACGAGCGACAGCGTAATGTTTCAGCAGAAACGGCGATAAACACGACTAAGACGGACGCACATTCTCTTGGCAGGAGCCGCTAGTGCTCGCAGGATGCGTGACGCGAAAGGAAAATAAAAAAATTAAAATCACTGCAGAGCCAACACGGCAAACTTTGACCGTGCAAACACCCCCCCCCCCCCCAACTAGTTATGGGAGTGCCACAGACAAGACCCAACCCAAAGTTATTCCCTTGCCTGTGTAATTAAATGCTCGTGTTAAAGTGATTAAATACCCAGACACTCCACACTGCAGAAACTCCCTTGTTTGTTTGTGTAGGACATCGACAAATGAAACATGATGCAAGGCGTTTGAGACGCGAGAATGAATTTTAACAGTTTATAGCCCTTCAATTTCACATCTAGTAGCCAGGTGTAAATACTTCAAGGTCGGTCCAGTCACCGTAACTAAATAACATCTTTCCGCTCAAACATATTTTTCATTTTTCAAGAGAAAAAAAAAAATGCATTTCAATAAGGAAAAGACATCGCTCTCTCAGGAAACAAAAGAACACAATTTATCAAAAGAAAGATGGGTGACATGTTAAACCTGTAACGTAGGGCAGCCTTCTGCATGTGCACAAACCTAACCTGCTCTGTTACAGGCTGTGTGTTCACAGCAGGTATTTCAAGAAAATGAGTTCAAAAGGAAAGAAAAGCAAAAGCGCTTCTGCAGGTTCCAGCGGCACCATACAGGCCCCAAAAACACGAGGACCAGGACAGCACCAAAGATTCAGCTTGAGAATGAGAGAGCGGCCTGAGCGTCTCCTGAAACCTCAGACGGAATGCAGGCGTTCCTCCAGGCCAAGTGGAATCTATTTCTTTGCATTTTAAGGAAAAGTACAATCCAATGAAAACAAGAGCAGTCAGAGCTGGGCGAGGGAGACCGACCAGACGTTTCCTGACGCACGGCCACGTCTGCAAGACGGACAGCCCTGCTGCCCCAGGGCTTTGAAACCAGCGATTCAGAGAGACTTAAGCCGGCTTCAAGACACAAAAGCTGAACTATGTGCAAGCTCAATCCAATCAGATCAGCAAGACCTGATCCACATCTCCTTAAAAAAACAAGAAGGTGAGGGTGGCAAGAAATGCAAATAAAGCATTCTCTCTAGAATTTAGATTTCTTTCCCATAAAAAAACTCACTTTGAAACACACAAAGACCAGAATGTCTTACAGAGCTCCACAATACTTTTGCAACAAGATTGTTCAGAATTTCCTCTTGTAGTCCTGCTGCTCTGTGGGGCTTGTAGGGTTACCCAGCTCTCCCAGTTCCATTAGTGGGGCAGCTGCGTTACACAGGAGCCCTCGGTGAGACAAAGGCCTGCTGCTGGCTCTTGAGGTGGGATTCAATTTGGTTATCACCAAAAACATCACAAAATTCTCAAAATGTGTTCCGAATAGAACAGGAAACATCTGTGTTTTCAAAGAACAAAAACATCTGTCAGTAAAGATACCTTTAGATTTATATTCTAGGTTAGAACGTAAATATCAAATAGGTCAGAGTACATTTCCTTAATTTGACTGAGATATTCAATTTTTCCCCAGTCCATATACTATTGTATAAAATTTTATTCTCATATTCTTCCCAATGAATCATTTGTGCTTCAAACACGAGCTAGAACACAGGAAACTGGAACATGGGAAGAACACTGGACATTGCAGTACCCAGCCAGAAAGTTAAAAGCTTCATCTTACTACTCACCAAAGCAAAACTTCCTACATAAATAACTAAATTTTGGTGGGCTTGACCTCCAAGTCCTTACGGTTACATTTATATCAAATATACTTGACTGAGGACTACATGCACAGATCACTCCAGAAGATCAATTCGGAGTAATAAATGGTACACAGGCTCTGTGATCAGTCTCATACATCAATTTCATTTCACAGAAGGGAAAGTCAAACAGACAAAAATACACAAACACAACAAACTTACTCTTGGTGTAACAAAAAAAAAATATAACCATAGCCAGTTTTAAGTTTAGTATTTAAGGTGAGACACTGAGGTTATAGAAAAAAATAATAACATACAAATTATACAAGAACAAGGGAGAGAAAATGTTTTATTTATCCCTTGTTGACAATACAAGTTTTAAAATCAACTTACACAAAAAATTTGAACCAACTGTATACCCGACCATGTGTCGTGAAGCAACCACCTGTATTTACTTATTTTGTACTGAAACAGAATCAGGAATGCTAGGAATGCTACCTTCCTCGTTTTAAACCAGCGACTGCTTATATGATGTGAAAACATTTCTCTTTCATTTGAGTTTACAGTGTACCATCTGTAGAGAGTGTAAGAAATGCCTTCTTCTCCTCCAACTCACCCTTCAGAGCCGGGTACTTCCTGACAGTACAAATCAACAAAACGGCAGCTTTCTGCTTCAATGTTCCCTCGTTCCTCTTTTACTTCACGGCTTCATGCAGCCGCCATAAACTCCGCAATACCGGTGTGCGAGAATGCAGGTGTGGGCGTTCTGAGGAAAAAAAAAAAAAAAGAGGTGGAGAAAAGAAAAAAGGGATCAGGTGACTTCCTGAAGAGCAACAGGCTTCACCTGCCAGGTAGGAATCAGCTCCCTGCTGCCATTGTTATTGCTGCACTGGAGGCATGCGCGTGTAATGGAAGCTGAATGGTGCTTACAAAAGCTTGAATTTAACAAATAAACACACACAAACTGACAAAAAGAAGAAAAACACACCCAGAAGATAACACAGGGCGATAATTAGATGCTGTGACGACTGTGTACTTGACTTTTTAAAAGGACAGTGTGGAAAACGTACAGGTGACAAAAGGGACAGCTGGGAAGGACGGCCAACAGAATCAACTGGAGCACTGGAAGAATCTCAAGTTTCTCTTTGCAGTGAAACTAGAGCTGAGGAAAGGGAGACCTCCCCAGGGGCTATGCTCCACTCTGTGGGACTGCGCCAAATTGAGCCACATTAATGCACTCGGAATGGGCTTGAAACAGCACAGGGGTACCTCAAAGATGCACCTATCATAACGAAACAATGCGCAAACTAAACCTGCTTGTTTTTCGCCCCACAGAGGAAGGTATACAGTTGTTTTGCAATATTAATAATATATGTGTTATGCATCAAATACTTTAAAGGAAACATGAAAGAATGATGGACAAGTGATTTAACCCTTAAAACTCTGTCGCCCAACCAAGCAATTCCCAGTTGTTGTAGGGGGGGAATCTTGTATAAAAACTCATCTTTTGAATCACAGACAATCATGCTTAGACGCTACTTAAAATGTTTTATGTGATTTTTTCCCATAAATTTAGGGCCATTATGGCATTTTTTTCGGGCCTCCTTAAACAGAATTACCATTACATAACACTCTTGTGCTAGGCAAATTACAGCCACGTCATCCCTCCAAATATATAAATTAATGAGAAGATAAATATTTATCACCTGTATGCAGTGACATATGTGGCTAGATCAATATAAATGCAACACACAGCACAAAACCAATGAAAAATAACTAGTACCCAGCAACACAAGTGGTACAACCAATGCTCATACCTCAAACACATAAATTAGTGCAGATATATCGCTATAAAGCACAAGTCCATATTTTCAGGGGGGAGACGCACAAAAAAAAAAAAATTAACACCATGATTACGACTGTCTTATTCATTGTAACTTCTCATTAAACAAAAATAAATGCGAAGGGAACCAATAGGATTTCAAAGGTCACCTTGGTAAATACCTAGTTCTCACTCGCTTTTAAAATAATAAAATTGACTACTGCAGAACAAGTAGCGCATCTGACATTTAAAAAAAATAAATAAATGCCAAACGCTCCCTTGCTACCCTACGCTAGTCGTTATAGGGAGATAGAATTCACTCATAAATATTTAAAAAAATGCACCAACACCTTCATTAAGTACAATGAGTGGCTAGTTTATTAGATACACCCACTGACTAATGCAAATATCTTGACCCGCCCAAGAATGAATTATTTGGTTGCAGCCGGATGTATACAATGCATAGACCGGGTCAGAAAGTTCACTCACTGTTCGATTAGGCATTAGAATTAACAGATGAACACATCAAGAGGCTGGACAAGCTGGTGAACACAGCTGCATAGGTGCTGGGCGGGAGACTGGACTCAAACAGGGGCGCAGTCTCACGGCTGACCAGAGGAGCAGCAGAGGTGGACGGCCTCTCTCACGGCACTACAGAACTTCAGGAGGTCCTTTGTCTCCACTGCGATTAGCCTTTTTAAATAGTGCTCCCTGACCTCACCCTCCCATTCCATCCCGTCGTTTATCTATTATAACTGTATTATAAATAAAGGACTGTGTTATGTGTAATATGAATGCATTTTAGGATGTATTTAGTATGCTATTTATCTTTATCTTCATTAGTATGTCCTTTTTTGATTATTTTTGAAGGAGCTACTGGATATCCAAATTTCCCCCTTGGAGATAAATAAAGTTTCTATTGAAGATACCGGATCAAAGAGATTTGAAAGCAGTATGATTATTGGTGCCAAACAAGGCGGTTGTAGCATCTGAAACAATCCGTCTGTTTTACACATTACAGGATCTAGGGTCTGCAGAGTTTGTGACCTCATCACACCACGCACTGCACCACGATCTCTCTGATCCTCCAGCACTGCTCGACTGGTCCCACCTCCCCTCAAGGCACAAGGAAGACGCACCTCTCGGCTCTTCTCTGTTCTGGCACCAAGTTGGTGGAATGAACTCCCACTAGATGTCCGAACAGCTGAGTCAATGTCTTCAAACGACGACTTAAAACACACCTTTTCCAGAAATACCTCAATTAGCACTTCTGGTATTATACTCTGAGCTCTTTTCCTAAAAAAAAAAAAAAAACCTGCACTTTCCCAAAACAGTATTACATCGATGGTATACATAGCCTTGGTTTTATTGAGCTAGTATCGGGAAAAATTCATTATAGAGTCTTAAAGCACTTATGTAAGTCGCTCTGGCTAAGGGCATCTGCCAAATGCTGTAAATGTTGTGGTGGTGAGAAAAAAAAAAAAGATTTCCATGGCCTGAAAAACCCTTGTTAATGAGAGTGGTCAGAGACTCAAATCTAACAGGTTATCCACAAGTACAATAATAACAGCTCTGAACAACAGTAGTGTAGAGAATGGCTTCTCTGACTGAACTGCTCATTCATCCTTAAAATGGTTCAAGAAGAAAAAGTAAGTCCTACCTGGAACCAATTAGGTGAACCTACTATCGTAGCCATTACCAGTAATTATAAATCACACACACAAAGGTGCTTCTCTACACAGAACTGTACATTTCCTGGGCTGACAATCCCCCCCGATGCGGAGATTTGTTAAGGATAATTAAAGCCATGAATAAAAATCTGCTCAATCCAATAGTCCCAACGCAGATATAGCAGATATAGCAACTCAATCGTAAAAGAAACTAAACATCAGAAGATGTAAAGTACAGTAGATTAGATGCAGGATGCCATTTTCATTTTACGAAATTTCACAAAGTTAATACTCAGCTCTTTTAAAAAAAAAAAAGACTAAATAATTTACTAAATTAAAAATGCACTACATGCAAAAATAGTAAAATCACACATATCAATTTTTAACAAGCGTAAATGTGTCCTTTTAAAATTTCCCCCAAGGTTGGGCTTTAGTGATCAGCATTCATTTGTTACCGTCATCTGGGCCACACGCACATGTACACACACACACACACACACACACACAGGGATTGTGTCCATGCTGCAGCAAAGGGATGAGTCACTGGCAAAATACGGGAGTGAAAGGTGCTTTTATTCTGCTGGAGACAGTCGTGGCTAAACAGACAGCGAGATCCCTGATACTGGATCAGAAAGCTCCTCACCAGCAGAATTCAGCTCCATTGTGCAAGTTGGGACACTGAAGCGTCTGTGCTTTCGGAAAACGGGCTCCACTTCTTTGCATGCAAGATAAAGACAGAGACTTTCCTGTTGGCTGATTGGCTAATTTCTCATACCCAGGTGGCAGGAAGATTAAAAGAATTTACCAACCAGGATAAAGTTAATCATTTTCCCAGTAAAGTAAATATGATTGGTGCACACAAAAATGTGTGGAATTCAAAAAAATGAACATCTACCAATATACTAATGTATAACTCAAAGGACTCAAAGCCCTGGGCCATCCTTTGAGGAAAACAGTCCAGGCTGGAATGCTGTCATACAAGTAAGTGCAGTGGGATATTAGATCATTTCCCAGGTATTTGAGGTAGGCAGATGGTGTAAACCTGTGATGCATTCTACATTCCAGTGCTGCTGATCTGGTGACTGGGGGGGGGGGGGGGCATGGAAGGTGATCCTGTAAAATGGTCTAATATACCATGGCTGTTACATAACCATACAGAGTGATAAACACACCAGATGACTGCTTCAGCTGTACCACTATCCCCCCTTGGATTGTGGGTGTTCTGTATCCTTTGGTTTTCTTCAAATGTAAGACCTTTCAGATAAAGGAAAAACTGTGAAAAATGACAATATTAGTTGCCAGTCATTGAGACTGGGTCACAAACGTCGATTCAGTTCTGTACTAACTTTTGAGTCACCTTTGCGGTGTTCACATCTATGCTCTTAAGTAACCCAATTAGTGACTGTCAACTTGCAACCACTGGTCTGTCAGCCGTCCATGTTTTTGTGACTAATTCATAAGCAGTGAATGCACTGACTATTTGGCCTCTTGTTAGTTCCTTCAACCCTGACCAGGGTAAACGGTGCGAAAAACGGATGAACGGACCTCTTGTTGCTTTGAAAAGTCACTCATCAAAATGCTGCCACATTAATCTAACTAGCATTTAGCCTGTTATTTATGTTCTGTCATATTTTCACTACCCCATTAACCCTCATTTGTATTTGGTGCATCTTCATGAAGGAGTTCCCAACACGGCAACAAAAGTTTGTCAGTATGGAGTGCATGATAAGAGATTTGCAGCTCATATTTGCAGCTGCATTTGCAATTTTGATGTAGTTACTTCAGAGTTGGTCTTTGCCATTTTGTCCTCTCCCTGTATGCAGCGACTTTCAGTTCCTGGTTTGCCCCACACACACACCAGTGCAGCGGACCACTGAATCTTATTTTCTTAGTCACAATACTTTCTGTGAAATACTCCCTGAAAAGTTGGTTTGCTTTCCAGCCAAAAGCACATACTGCAAAGAGAAACCACACAGACCTCTGCATGCCAGTAACCTCTTGTGAACCGGAGAAATATTTTAACTCGGTAGTTAGTTCTGAGTGTAAAAGGGGAAATATAAAACTATGACCATCGTCCCATAACCCTGACCAGAATGGACGATCGGTAACCGTTTATTTTGGTTTCTAATCCCAAACATTGCATAATATCAGTGTCGTGCAAGATTAAACAAGAACTCCTAACATTCACTATAGTTTTCCAGGAAGTTCACTGACCAGACAGACTCGTCTGTCAGCACTGATACCATTCTATAAAAAACGAAGCAATTAAAACCACATCCAAAAGACGACTAAGCAGACAGGCAATAGAAACCGACCAAGCGAGGACATGTCAAAGCATGATATTTCTAACAGATAATCTGAGAAGGAACACCACCTTTGCGCGTGTGCGAGAGGCTAACTTTGGGAAACGCGAGGCCCGAATAACGCAGCCAAACGGGCACAGCGCGCCGCACAGACAGTAGCCTCTGTATTCCGCACGTGTCGTCCGCACGCAAATTCCAAGCACGTCTGCGGCTTCTAGCAGTTAACAGCCGTAGTGTTAACTGTGGGAAAAGTGCAACACGACCACCTTACGTTTAAAGAGAATAAGAACCGTTCTTTACATCAGATGCACCACAGTAATCCAAAACGGTGGCTTGTGCCCAGTGTTAAAATTATAAGATACTTATGTTTCATTTTTTAAACAGCAGCGAATTGACGTGCACGCATTCTCGATAAAACGCACTCAGTTTTAAAGTTGGTATGAATGATTAACTTTAACCTCGCGTTTAGATTGCATAGTGAGCCAGCTTAAAGGATCAGCTTCACTGAAGCTTTGCACACCTGACTGACATACTGCAAGTAAAAACATCCAAAGATACACGAAATCATTCATTTGAACTCCATCGTAGTGTTGCCATAAAGGTGCATGTATGAAAGTCTAGTAGTTCGAGGAAAACCCTGTTAAGTGATCGCCGTCAGAACTTACATTTCAGAGATGAAGATATCCCAACGCCAGCTGCTCCTGCCCCCACTTTACCCAGTCATGAGCGTTAATAATGTCTGTTAATGGTTAACGAAGAGGTCAGCTCTTCCACCAGCTGGCAGATTCGGGATACAAGCAAAGACTGAAACGTTTGCTCTTCCACAGTTTAAAATGCACACATATCCCAATGCAAAAAGTCCGTACCCCCGACATCACAAAGGGCGGGACAAAAATGTCAATGAGGTTAAATGTCACATTGCTTGCGTCTATCATTTCTTACACTGGCTCTCCGTGTCCCATCTCTGTTTGCAAATAGGTGACATCACATGTAATTAACAGCGAGTTTTTAATATATAGTAGGGCCGTGAATCGATTAAACAACAATTAATTTATCAATCATAAATTTACAAATGTATTACCTAAATTAAAGTAGAATTAACGGGAGTATATGGGTCAGTCTCACCAACTCATTACCGTGACATCAATTTAAAAAATTAGTTTGAAGGCAGAATCAAATTGTTTAAACTGTCAGTTTTGTGTCTAAGGTAGTAATAAACATAAGTATATCATTAAATGCAGGGCAAGGGTTACAAAGATAGAAACTAATAAAAAAATCTCTAATGATAAAAGGTTATTGTGGGTTACATGCAATGAAGTAAAAATATTTTTAAACATTTTATATAGTTTTGTTTTCTTTGATTTTTGTCTGAAAATGGTTTTTAAATAATCATCAAATCAGAGCAGCAAATGACAACTTTAATACACCTAAAAGTCTGGGGAATATCAATCATTCTACACAAAAACAAATACTTTATTTCAATGTAACTTTTCTTTTTGGATAAAATTGTTAAAATTATCCACATTTTAGTGACTTTAATGCTTTAACTTAAACTAGTGATATGCAGATTATTCATTTACAATAAAAATACTACTTGCAAGCAAATACAAGCTTAATTTCAATGCTTTCAGAAAGGCTAGATGCACAAATGGCAATAAAACAAGAGAGGACATCATATTGACATCTAGGACTGTCACTATCAATGTTATCGATAATCAAGTACTCTACCGATCAATCTGAGTATTCATTGAGTAACTGTTTATATATAATATAATAGTGGTTGTGAAATAACTAAAAAAAATCAATGAATTAATTAGTTTTATGTGATTTATCATAATTAGTCACATCTAATATTAAAACATAATTAATGTTATATAAAATAAATGCATAAACATTAAATTAAATATTTATATATTGAATCCACAAATTAAAATTGACAAAAAGGGGAGTTTGTGTCATTGTCACAAATTCAATGCTATAACTTATTAATGTCTGACTCAATGGAGTTGCTGAATGACAGAAGTAGTCCTTCAGTAGTAGTAGTAGTCAATATGAGTATGTTCTATTGAAGGGGTTCTCGTAATGATCCTGGCAGCCATATTCCGAACCAGTTTATTTATTTTATTTTTAATTTTTTGCCCTCCACCACCCCCCCTCTGCGGGGGACTACTTTATTTGGATTTATTTAATTAATTTATTTATTTGTTTGTTTATTTTATATATTTTTGTTTACTTCTTCAAGAGGGGTGGAGGGAGAGAGGGGGGGAAC
>JABFEB020000085.1:1670928-1682199 GCA_019775895.2 Stomatorhinus ivindoensis | reverse complement strand
TATCTTTTAACTAATATGTCAAAGGGGATAAAGTCTGTTTCTTCAAATATATGTTCCAGGTATTTAATACCTTTACATCTCCAATCCGGGAAATGTATCAATTAATTTATTTATTAATTTATTATTAATTTATTCCGAACCAGTTTAAGTCTACAGAGGAGTTTATGAGGAAGGCTAGAGACGATATAATTACAGTAATCAATGTGAGATGTAAGAACGGCATGTACAAGAAGAGATGTGCTTAGGGTCTATAAGTGACTCATGTAAATGATTGATATTACGTAAATGAAAGTAAACAAACCCAGAGTCATTATTTATGTGTGCTTCAAAGGGTAGGATAACAGCCAGACCTTTAACCTATAAAGAGAGATGGCATGTGGCACTGAAATACATAAAACTGTCAAGTGTCACCAGAGTAGTTTTAGTGACAATGAGGAGAACCGCTGTTTTATCACTATTAAGCTTGAGAAAGTTAACCGCAATTTAATTTCACGTAGACAGTCAGAGAGAAAACATGGTGAGAGCCAAGTGTGAATTACCCCTCCATAACTGGGGGAACTGCCTTCATAACACTTCTGTGATCATTATGGTCTGCTACCGCCTCAATATGAATAGCCACCACCAGGATCAATGTTACGAGTGGAAGATACGCTAGGGGTGTTTAGTAACAAGTATACAACACACGGTCATGGTCTGGACATGCGACAAAATGAGAATCAGTGCAGAAGATCTCATTATCCTTATCCATATCTAAAAGAATTTGGTTTTGATAACTCACAGGAATTATCCTAGAAGAAGTATACTAGTAAAAGTAATAAGCCTATACATTTATAAACAGCCTATAGCCTATTTTATAAAAAACACGGTCTATTTTGAAGACCTGATGGTAAGAGTCAAGACCAAACTCCCTGTTTCTCAGATCACATCTGTGACCTGTGGGGTTTGGCAGTGGAAAGGCTGAGAGATCTATAAATCCAACAGAAACCAATTTTCCATTTTAGGCTGTGCTAGTGTCAGTAATTCAAACACAATTACTCCAAGATTTGTGATGCTTCAGCTGTCCTCCTTTTATTGTGATTATTATTGTGGTTACACTGTTTAATTATAAACTCAAAAAAGGCAGAGAACTTCAACAAGTTTAACATATTACCACAGAACAGTACAAGAATCAGATGACCAGTCTTATTGTCTGCCTGCACACTGTCCTCATCCTGCCATCTCCCTGCTGCCTGCACACTGTCCTCATCCTGCCATCTCCCTGCTGCCTGCACACTGTTCTCATCCTGCCATCTCCCTGCTGCCTGCACACTGTCCTATATTACTGATAGTAACCACTTGGCAGGGTGGCAGGTGTTGAGACTATGGGGAAAAAAGAGAGAATGATGAGTCGATCTCTGTCCAGACATTCAAGATACACAGCTATAAGATTAGAAGATATGAAAACTAGGCCCAAACAAGTGAAGGTGAGAATAACTTTACATGCATCATCTTTAGTGTTACGCTTTCCATATAAAACTTGTAGGACAACAATTCCCCGGCCACTTCATCCAGCTCCTCTGGGGGAATCCCGAGGCGTTCCCAGGCCAGCCAAGAAACATAGTCCCTCCAGCGTGTCCTGGGTCTTCCCCGGGGCCTCCTCCCAGTGGGACATGCCCGGAATACCTCACCAGGGAGGCGTCCAGGAGGCATCCTAAGCAGATGCCCAAGCAAGGCAGCGGATAGGAGTCCTTCCAAGTTACCACCTTCAGCTTCGTCCAGTCCACACAGAAATGCCAGGACCCACCCTACTTCCTGAAAAGGACTGCAGGCTGTTGGAGGGCTGGATCAATGCTGCCGCTGCCATCTCTCTGCTTTGCTGCTTGCCTCTTCGCAAGGGCCGGGCCATGAGAATCGACACTGTTGCGTCAATCATGTGCTGTACAAGTGAAGTGGGGCAGCAGTTTTCGTCTTCAGAGACAAAGATGTCTATGTGCGTGATCAGATGGGTTTTGAGCTCACCGTGTTCTGCCATTTCATCCTTAGTGCTCTGCTGCCAGCACTCCAGCACAATCTGCACTTTCAGGTGAATAATTGGGGACACACATGCACCGCACACAATAATTCTACAAAACAGCACAATATACACACTACAATAAAGCACAATACACACTTTTACAACATTTATCCAGTCCCTACCCTTTGAAGCACACAACAGCCATAAAAGAGCTCCAAGTTCTGTTGGATATAGACAGTACTACAATATACTTTAATTAAAATAACTCAGAAATTTAAATAAACTATACACGGGATAGGGTTTGGTTTAGAAGCTAAAATTGACAGTACAGTTCATACATTACATTCAGGCATAATTTATTAACAGTTAACTAGTTAATAATGGTAAGACTTCAATTGGGGGGGAGGGATTACTTAACTCATTTACTACTCAAGAACAAATCATGAACTAATAGGTTTCCCTATGAAATACATGAACTGTCATCATTGATTAATGATGAATGGCCATGGGATCAATACTTAACACTTAGTTATTGGTTGATTAATGCATTAAGTAAACGTGCACTACTACATTAGTCATGCCCCCCACAAGTAAAGTGTTACCCAATTTTTAAAAATAATTATTAATCAGTTACAACCATTTATGAGCGTAAGTGGCAAATGGAAGCCTTATTGTGAAGTGGTCTGAAAGCCCTACAAGTAATGTTCTTACAAACATTGTTCACACAAAACACACAACACCCCAGCTTAACAAAGCGTGTCTCTTAATCCTAGAAAGGTGGTCACAGTCATGCTTTGTCTAACATGATTAAAGAAAGAATTATCACACATTAAGCAAAGTTCAAGAAAAACATACATCCCTAAAATCCTGGCTGAGGCAATTTGAATTCAGGGACCTATAAATAAAATATGCACATGTGCAATAACTCTCCATATGATGGGATGTATAGATACCTTCATAATGCATTACAATCCGTTCATAAAGTATCGAGAACATTTCTAGCTATAGCTTTATAAAAAGGCATAACATGTTATGGCCATGTGTATTATGCATTATGAATGCTCTATGAAGCTCTATTAATAATAATAATAATAATAATAATAATAATTGATGTTATGTATCATGGATTATTTTACTGACTTCTTCTATAGCTTGTTTCTTGTTTGTGAGGAATCCAAGTGTCATTGCTTTACAGCTAAGCAATGTCTTTTATCGATACCAGTAAAGGACAGTTGGTGGATTTGAATGGTTTAAATCTATGTACATAAACTGCATCCATATGAGCAGGACGACCCTGGAATCAGGAGTGGGCTTAATGGGCTACAACCACGATGATGTCGACACACCTGTTTCTGCAGAAAGGTCAACTCTGACTGCCAAGGCTGCTTTGTCCCTGAGCAACGAATATGCCACTTTGTGAAATAAAATTCACAGCCTACCGGTTATTGCATTCAGGGTCATCTGGTGTAGTGGAATTTTCTCATAAATTTTACTTTAAATAATCAATAAAGGTAATAAAAAATATTTGGCAAAACAGCCATGCTTAAAGATACCTTCATCATGCATTACAATCCATTCATAATGTATTATGAACATTTCTGGCTATAACTTAATAAAAAGGCATAACACATTATAGCCATGTGTATTATGCATTATGAATTATTATGATAACAGTGGAAACCACATAAAAAATAAAGGTAATTCTTTTACCTGCCAACTCTGTCTTTCAAAAACCCATCTGCCTCTAGCTAGCAACCTGAGGCTAATGCTGCGTGCATAGAAAACATGACGAGAAAAAGAAAGTAATTTTCTTCAGTGACAAAAGAATGAGTCAACAGCCATAGATTTTATGATAAATTGCCAATAATAAGCCACCAAGAAGTAGTAAGAAAAAGGAATCAGGAGTGGGCTTAATGGGCTACGCCCACAATGGTGTCGGCACGCCTGTTTCAGAAAGGTCAACTCTGACTGCCAAGGCTGCTCTGCCCTTGAGCACCGAACATGCCAATGCAGTTTCTCGTAAATGCAGAGCACTTGGTGAAATAAAACTCATGACAACCGGTTACTGAAATAAAGGTCATCTGGTGTAGTGGATTTTTAAAAAAAATAAATTTTACACCATTAAAGACAGAAAAATACAGAGGTTATTTGAATGGAACAGACTGGATTGGCTGACTGGTGTAATGGGGTTATAAGGAAGATGCAAATAAATCTACACTTCATTTTTGCGCATTACTACTTTTAACCAAGCGTAGATAGATAATCAGCTGCAACTTGTGGCTGTAAAGATCTATGAAGGAATAATTTGTAACACTTTACTTGATGGGGCACAGATAATATAGTACCATTACTTTTGTATTAAATAACCACTTAGTAAGTCTTGGTTACATACTGATCTCATCATTTATGAATCATGACACATGTATTATCTCAAGCAGTTACTATATTGTTACTATATCTGTTAATTCTGTAAACCTTTGTGAACTACTGAAGGAACAAATCATGTGTAAATCAAGTAATAGACTGATGTCATGTTTGTTCATCAATGAATCGTGATGCATCTTTTCTTAAGTACCAACCATACTTGGTCATGATTTGTTCATAATTAATACTTCGGAAGTACTGAGTTATAACTAAGTATATGTGTCCCATTCAAGTAAAGTGTCACCGAATAATGTTATAACGGCCTTTTAGATAGCAGTCAAGACCATACAATGTACCATGTAGCGAAGTACATTTCAGATATTCAGTTTCAGCAATAAAACACTTTTGGTTTTAGTGGGCATTAAAGTAGTATCCCTCTTTGATGTCAGTCTATGGAGTTCAGGTAAGTGCCAGTCAGAGCAGAGGCGGCCAAAGCGGGAGGGGGGGGGGGGGGGGTTCTCAAGTGGGGATCAGAGTTTTCGAAGTACAGGCCTGTTTTTATACGCTGCAAGGGAAGAATTAAACCCGTAACCACAGAAATCTTTATGCTGGCTGCAGTGTAAGTCATTCTACCATCAAACAACCACCTTAGGAGATTCATTCTGAAGTTCTAAGAATATTTTTTTCCAAGAACATTGACATACTTGGACAAAAATGCCAGATAGAGGTCACTCAACTAATGTGGTTCATTGTGTGAACTTCTACAGACATTTCTGCCTACATTTTCAATCAGTGTTTATTTTCTTTATTTTTAATGTTTCCAATACTTTGTGTATAGTAAATATGAATAGGTATTCAATGAGTCATGACTGTAAACTCCAAAGTCACAAAATCATAAGCTGTAGTGTAACATGCTTGCTAAAATCAGTCAAACTGCAAGCTATGCAAGATTGGGATAAAAGTGAAACATTTACTATGGAAGGAAAAAGAATGAGACAAAGGAAAGTTTGATAAACAATTTATTCAACACAACTTCAGATAGAATAAATGACCCCAGGTTATGGTCTTAATAACAGCCAAGTAGTATTGAAGTAAAGGCTTTAAGAAAACAAGTTTTTCTGCCCAATAAAATTAGGCAAAAAAAACAGTCAGTGCATTATCCTGAAAAAATATAAACACTCTACAATAGGTCAAAGTACTACCCAACATTTAACAGAAATGCTTTAACAATACTCTACCAAGATAAGTTGGTCATACAGCTCTGGAAAAAAAAAAAAGACACCACAGCAACATATTTAGTTTCACTTATTTCTCAGTTTATGGGAATGTGTCTCTGTAAAATCAATTTTTTTGCAAATTCCTGCCTTGTTCTTCCCTGCTTCTCATCGATGAAGAGCTGCTTCTTTGCTTCGTATTTAAGGGCTTCTAGGAGCCCTAACTGTCCTAGCAGTGCACTTCACACCACTTAACTTTTCTCAATCTTTTAGAAGATCACTTGAGGTCATCCTCCAATTTATGAAACACTGTTGAATACATTGGCGGTCATCTCTGGCATTAGAGAGTCATTCCTGCCCTCCACCTGGCTGGTTTCTGGTCATTCCCAGTGTCTCCTGCTTCACCTTGTTCTTGTGTACTGCTGTCTTAGAAACTTTGAGCCTGGAAGCAGCCTGTCACATTGTGTAGCCTTCTGCCAGCAGAACCAGGATTATACTAGGATTTAAGAATGCAGTTTCTTAAAAATTATAGAGTGATCTCAATTTTTTTCCCCAAAGCTGTATATTGGAATCATAGAAATGCATATATGGGTATGGTTTAAAACACGTGTAGACACACAAAGTTGTAATAAGTAGGTCTGCGATTGCATTTAGTTTGGAATACGCCTTCTGTGAAATGTAAAGTTTGAATGATTCACATTTGTTTTATTTTAATTTATTTCACTTGTCTTAGGACAAATTGCCAACTTAAACTCACTTTCGACATTTAATCAGGAAATTTTCACCACATGACACTGCCCATTTGCTATATGGAAAACCATCTCCTTTCCTATCTGGAACAGGACTGCTGCCCTAAGGAACACTAGAGCTTTCCCACCTGTGAACTATGACCAAAACTTTCAATCAGATCTACCAGGCTCGGACGTTACAAAGCAGCTTTGTAAGACTCCTCGGAGTCACATTTTCACAACAATTTTGAGGTATATTTTGTCTGAAATTATTTAGGTTCTCGCGTATAACTACAAGCCCAGCTTAAAACTGCTGTCTCTAAATTTCCCTTTGCTTTTTGTCAATATAACACTACTTTGATAATTCTTTAAATTGAATTTTGTTTAAAAATCTGAAGGCAAAAAGTCCTTCATTGCTGACAGCTGAAGACTGACTGCAAAATATAAACTGTTTCTAAAAAAACAATACATCCAACAAATATCTTTGCAAGTAAAGAAATCCCATTTGATCTATAAAAAGATAAAAATCCTACATTTCCTAAAAATATGTAAAAACTCCTACTGATTCAATCCAACCATTCTTCTCAGAATCAACAATTTCCCTCACAGATACGGCAAGTTTAACTTGTAAATGACAAAATAAAATAGGGCAGCTAAATGCAGCAGCTCAAATTTGGAACTTTGCATCGGAAAACAGTCCTTTTGTCTGCCAGTTAACCTCAGAAACTATATCTGCCAGCATCTGATTGCACCATCAGAAATGTTGTCAAAATAACCATGACAGTAATAATGCATGTCGGAGCTAGTTGGCTTGAACTTTCAAAACACGGCTACCCTTACTGGGCCCAAACTGCGCTGTAGCTTTGTTTTCATTCAAAAAATATTGGCTACACGGTGATTTCAGAATTCTTATCTGCCTTATGGTAACTCAGATATGTTGAGAAACAATGTGGAAGATAAGGTATCCAAGGACTCCTCCTGAAAATAATAACAACAGAAAACCTTTACTTGATGAAGGAATACTTTGCTAGTACCACGTTATAATAAGCCTTCCCTTGCAAAGGGTTTATGAATGGTTTATAATCAGGTTATTAATTAGCTGATAACTTGTCAGTTAATGATTTACACAGTGTTATCATATCATATGCATACGTTTTATCACATTTTTTTTTATTAATGAATTAATACCATTTATAAGTGGCAAAAGGATCCTTATCGTAAAATGGTACCAAACTGCTTAATATGAACTACTATTGTACCATGTTAAAAGAAAATGGGCTATTTCATCTGCTTACCTGGAATTTGACTGAATGCAGAGAAAATAAATTAATGCAGTGGAGAAAATCACGCCAATGACCACGGAAGAGACCAGGAACGCCAAGCTGGGAGGAGTGAGGAGAAGAAAGAATTTTTGTAGAGCCACAGGGAATGGATTCTGCAGCTTTCATTAACATCCCCGACATGGCTTTTAATTGGATGTGAATGACGAAATAATGACCAGATGATAGAATAATGATCAAGAGACAATAATAAATAACTGGAAAATCAAACACTGCTGACCGATATTTTGAATATACTGCAGCTGAAACAATTTGCTGCAGGGTGTATATTACTGATAGACAACAGCCGGGATGAGAATATAGTTTGATGAACTTGCAAACTGTAAGTGATTAAAGAGCTATTCTTACTAGAGGGATGTACTTGGCAGGGTGGCAGGTGTTGAGACTATGGGGAAAAAAGAGAGAATGATGAGTCGATCTCTGTCCAGACATTCAAGATACAGAGCTATAAGATTAGAAGATATGAAAACTAGGCCCAAACAAGCAAAGGTGAGAATAACTTTACATGCATCATCTTTAGTGTTACGCTTTCCATATAAAACTTGTAGGTCAACAATTCCTCACTACTCACAGATTGCTTCACACTGTGTGTCCGAGAAGTGGGTGCAGTTTGCAACAATTCTGAGGTCTGCTGGTGAAAGAGAACCATTTTAAATACATATTCAAATAGCTTTAGTTAGAAACCAAATACTTAAGCAATAATAATAAACCTACTTGGGCAGATCGTGCAGTTTTTTGTACGTATGCCTTCGTTTTTTGTACAGTTTTGTAAAACGAATTGCCCTGCAATATAGAAAATGCTTCAGATGAAATACACAGTACAGCCATCCTAAATTTATATAAAGCTGAAATTGCTTCATTAACACCGTCAACGCCACTTTGGAAACACATACTTTATTTATACGGTTGTATAAGCATAACAGATTTGCTTACTGGTTAGTGATACCATTATTAGTCGTTTAATGAAACAAATTAAAAGCTGAGATATTGCACGGTGAGAGGTGTGCTATACCTGGATTAGGGTACCGACAGCAGTCACCAACCCTAGTGACGTACTCAGTCTGTTGGCAGGCCGAATGGACACTGGGCGCGCCAAAAAGCGCAATCAAGCAGACCTGTAGTGAAACAAGTCCGCCGTGATGCATGATGCATAGCGATCGCATTTACTCGCAATAAGAATCTCGTCTGGAACACGCTGGATGCGCGCGGCTGCTGCGGCCCATCTTTCTACATCGAGTTTTCCTTTGAAAATGCCCATCAATAATAGAACCTTTGATTTAGAAAAGGTAGAGCAAGTTAATCAGTTTTAACTAGCAAGCAGTCAAATAATCTGAAAACTACTGTGCTACACCTAATGATGTTAACATCGACATAATATAATTATAGCATACACTGCTTTAATAACATGCAATTGCTAAAATGGTTAAAATAACTACTCTTTATATTTTTCATGTCTATGATATGTATCCTAAACATTGAAACTATAGTGAAAGGTGTCAATTATGAAATTTTGCTAGGTATATCAGTATGACTATCAGCAGATCTAACTACTGACTATTTCTGATAAGAACCGCTTACCCCACGAGTGAAAAAGAGGCGCCACTCCGACTCCATAACAAGGCGCCGCTGCGGTAAGGCGTGAGCCGCGCCTCTCGTAGACAGCGTGGCTGCTCTGATCTGTTAATAAGGGCAAAAAGTGAAAATCAATACTTTGCGCAGTTGCGACGCACACGCCACACATCCAGTGCATGCCAGGCTTCACAGCTGCCGTGTGAAACATGCCTGACATTTATAAAGTCTTAAAGCGAAACGCTGTCCCTAAATTGCAAAACGTCTATATGAATTGGCCTCTAGAAATTGAAAGAGTGTTTTGGTATTGAATGGTTTACTATAAATGTGAGACGGTCTGCTATTGTGGCGACAAAAAAATAGTCAACAGTGTTTCAAAGTCCAAGTCACAAAATTCAAAATGCTAATTTCTATGTGCAGTGAGTTTATTCCTCGGATCAGCAAGAGGCAAAGGCAGTACAGAGACAAAACTTTTTTCAATACTCACAACTCCCAGGTACTGCATCTTTAAACCAACCAATGCTTAGATCTTCGATCAGAGGCATTCAGGAAGCTGCGCGAGCAGCTTATATTTGTCGGTGGGGCAAATCCGCAGTGACGCAAAATAACGACGAGTCCTCCCACAAAACATGCCACCACAAAACTTAACTCTCTTTAAACCCTCTTTCACGAAATTCAGTCCTCTCATGTGTACGCTGACGTGCGCTGATTTGTATCATGCTGCCACCCACTACTTTGTAGTTAGACGGTTTCACTGTCGCTTTAATATTTTTCTGCGAACGCGTTGAGTTAAACCATTTATGCAAAAACATCGGATTGATATTTGTATATTTTTAAATACAAGTTAAGTTATTTAAATCGCTGGTTATTACACGATTGCTATACAGAAAAGGATAGTGTTTCTTGTAGAACTTCACCTATAGTATCCGTGCCGATCGATGTGATATTGTTTATTCTAACCATAACTTAATTGTACGCAACTTACTCCCTACATTTATCATCTACTGCTGACAACGATGTCTCTGCATCCATTCAAACATAATTCAGTTCTATAAAAAAAACATCGCGATGCATGGCTTCCTGTGTTTTACCATGCCTTTCGGGGACAGACTCACCGTGACCGTGTAGAGTACTTGAGAAATAGCTGGAGTATAAAGCCATAAACAGCGCTTCACCCCAAAGGGGAGTACGATCTCACGGCGAATAGGATAATCTCACTCCACATAAGTTATATTTTACTAGCAAAAATTACAAATTGTACTATTACATTTTTTAATAAATTAAAAAAAATTAATACAAAAATGTGGGTGCCAGATATCTATGATTGAATTTTGACTAGTATAAATAATCATTTACACCAGCAAGCACTGGATTGTTACTTGTAAATATTCATATTATAGTTTTTACTAGTCATATTCACATTGACTTCCATTGTTTTTTTGCCTCACATATCCTAAATTCAATTTTCACTAGTAGAAAATCATATTGTAGAGCTTTATAATTCAATTCTCACCAGTATGAACAGCAGATGTCTGTAAATACATTTTGGCTAGTAAGAATTCCAGGCCCACATATCCATAATTGGGTTTTTACTAGTAAAAATTTAATTACAGATCTCTACATGTAATTACATTGTAGAGATCTGAAATTCATAATTTGGATATGTGTTATTTCAAATATCCACATAGTAATTGCACAGATCTGTAACTAAACAATTGCTAGAAAAACTCAATTGTGGATATGCCGACCTGGAATTCTTACTAACCAAAATGTATTTGCAGATATTCACAATAGGAGTTCTTGTTGAGAAGGAGGATGGACTGAAGAGAATCTGCAAGCAGCTGATTGACTGGGCCAAAGTCCTCCTGCTCCGCCCAAGCTTCCAAAGCCCGGACGACAGGATCCCGCTCCTGCTCCGCCCAAGCTTCCAAAGCCCGGACGACAGGGTCCCGCTCCTGCTCCGCCCAAGCTTCCAAAGCCCGGCCCACAGGGTCCCGCTCCTGCTCCGCCCAAGCTTCCAAAGCCCGGCCCACAGGGTCCCGCTCCTGCTCCGCCCAAGCTTC
>JABFEB020000085.1:1632654-1642695 GCA_019775895.2 Stomatorhinus ivindoensis | reverse complement strand
ATGTTCTCCCTGTGTTGTCGTGGGGTTTCCTCCGGGCACTCTGGTTTCCCCCCACAGTCCAAAGACATGCTGAGGCTAATTGGAGTTGCTAAATTGCCCGTAGGCGTCCCTGTGTGTGTGTGTGAAAAGTGTGTGGGTGTGCCCTGCAATGCGCTGGCACCACCCATCCAGGGTTGTTCCCTGCCTTGTGCCCATTGCTTCCAGGATAGGCTCTGGACCCCCTGTGACCCAATAGGATAAGTGGGTATAGAAAATGGATGGATGGATATATATATATATATATAGCAAAATGGAGGCTGGGGGGGGACTAAGGAAGTGTTTATTTGGTAGCTTTTTATGCAAGCTGCCATTAAAAAAATTATGCATGCATATTATAATATGCCACTTTGTCTTGTTGAGGGAAAAGTGCATTAATGGGGGTTCACATGAAAAAGATGCCATTTGCCTAACTTTGGCCTGCTGCTTCCTTTCATTTGTAGGGGGCTGTGCCTTTGTTAGTCAGCGCCACCTCTGGTACTACCGTGCAGGGCGCCTTTGACCCGCTGGACCTCATAGCGGACGTGTGTGAAAAGAATGGCTTGTGGATGCATGTAGACGTGAGTCATCGTTACATCCTGCACAGCTGGCCACTCATGGACCTCCGAGGTGGAGGTGGTGTGGGGAATTCGGGATGCGGCAAAACGGAGCTCTTGATTTGCGTGGGATGTGGAAGAAAGTCTCTGTACCAAAAGCAATGGCTGGCATTTTTCCATGTTTTAATAAAAGTTTAACGCATTGTTAAGCCAGTCCTAACATGGGAGCATGCAGGGGCGTCGGAAAGAGGGGAAGCAGGAGAGACGCACCCCCCCCAAAAAATAACATTAAACATGAAACATCAGTTTATGGCTGAAAGATATTGGGAAAAAAATCAAATTGTGATATTTTTGGGTTTTGCAATAACTGTTCATAACTGCAATTTAATATGTTTCTGTTATGATACAGATGCAAAAGATAAAACACAGTAAGAGCACATTCCTTATCTTTCATTGTGAATCCAGGTCTTACTGGGGCCAATTCACTGCACATTCAGAGTATGAGGATGAAACATATATCTAACAGACTCTAGTTCTATATCACACAAAATCATTTAGTCATATGAATCTGTTTTTTTTTTATTAAATTACGTATAGTTGTGAAACAGCACCCTAAACAGCGTTAGTCTTATTTAAAATTATGTAATCTTTATTGTTTTTAAATTATTTTAAAATCTTTCTTACATTGCATATTTTCACAATGTGACTATTGCATGGCACCCCCTCCCCCCCCCCCAGCCACCTTTCATGATGCTGTGGGCAAATTCAGTCCCCCCAAAAATCAAACTCTTTCCGACGCAACTGGGAGCACATGTGTTTGAGAGCTGTCTCTTTTTTTTACTCGACATTAGCACTGGAAACAGTGCCTGGTTAAGATAATTCTGTGTAAACATTCTGTAGGCAGCATGGGGAGGAAGTGTGCTGTTCTCCAAGAAACACAGACACCTGATGAAAGGAATCGAAAGGTGAGAGCCTGCTTGGCCTTAGAAAAAGGAGGATCATAAAGTTACAGGATTATCCATCCATCTTCAAACCATTTATCTTGGTCAGGGTCATGATAATGTTGTATATATTTACATACATATCAAATTTGCACATATTCGGAGTTGTTAGTTGCAGTTGCTTTAGTCTGAAATGCCTCCAGTGGTTGCAGTGAATTCTGTCCTCAGTGCAGTTGAATTGTTTGTACTCAGGGCAGATTCAGTGACGTGGAATCCGCACAAGATGCTACTCACAGGCCTGCAGTGCTCCGCTTTCCTGCTCAAAGATACCACGGTAACATGCGGCGCACCCTGCAGGAATCCCTGCTGCTTCCTTTTTTTTTTTAAAAATGCCCCCCCCCCCCCCCCCCAACATCCAGAATCTTCTGAAGCACTGCCACTGTGCGAATGCCAGTTACCTCTTCCAGCAAGACAAGTTCTATGACGTGAGTCTGGACACAGGGGATAAATCCATTCAGTGTGGCCGCAAGGTAGACTGCCTGAAGCTGTGGCTGATGTGGAAGGCAGTGGGCACGCGGGGTCTGGAGGGGCGTGTGGACCAAGCATTCCAGAACACCAGGTATGCTGCTGATGACTATGCAAAGGCCGTATCTTCTCAGACCAGGCTTAGCTTGCATGTGCTCCTTCACCCTTGAGCCTTCAAGCCTTCTTTTACGTGTAGTTTTACGTTTCTGTTTCACCTCATGTTCCCAATCCATCGAATTCAGCTACCTTGTGGACAAGATGAAAAAGAGGGAAGGATTTCAACTTCTGAATGAAGTGAGCAATGTAGTTATCTGTACAGCAGTACAATTATTAGATTGCAGTTGAATTACTGTAGAGTTTAAGGTCAAAGTCACATGATTCTATGGTGTATAAAATGTTGAAGCTGTACAGTGCTTTTATAACATTAATTCTCTTTTGTTGTTATAAACAGCCAGAGTTTGTGAATGTGTGCTTCTGGTTCATACCGCCAAGTCTCAGGGGGAAACAGAACATCCAGGACTATCAGCAAAAACTATCCAAGGTTGGGGTTTAAGAAGTGCTGCAGAAATGTAGATGTCAGAAAATTCATTTTTGATAGCTGCATCAATTAAGAGTAAAACGTCCTATCTTCTTACCCAAGGAACCCATTGTTCTGTAGTGTCTTTGTTTTGTAGTGAAGGGTAGCTGGAGAAGTATTGTTATTCACTTTAGCAAATATTCCAGTAGTTCCTCTTTCTTCCTTTAGGTGGCACCAGTCATAAAGGAGCGGATGGTTCGTGAGGGAAGTATGATGGTAGGCTATCAACCCCAGAACAGACGAGTCAACTTTTTCCGTATGGTGGTCCTCTCCCCCGAGATAACCTTGCAAGACATGGACTTCTTTCTGAATGAAATTGAGCGGCTGGGAGTAGACTTGTAATAGACGGGCTAAGGCGGTGTTTCTCAAACCAGTCACTGGCGACCCCCTCAGACAGTCTACATTTTTGCTGTCTCCCAGCTCAGGGAGCACCAGTGTGGACTGTCCAGCACGGAGCTGAGAGGGACCAAAAACATAGAACATCTAGAGGTCCCAGAGGACTAGGTTGAGAAAAACTGGGCTATGGCTGCTGATTCTTAACCTACAGCCCAAGGTTTGTTGATTTGGCTTCAATGAGGTGCTCTACTATTGTACCTTTTAAAAGTGGTACTTTACCTACATTTCTAAATACATTCCACGTTGCCCAAACTGGAATAGTCTCTACTAAGAAAGCTGTATGTTTGAATTTAAGTTTAAGTTAATTTTGTAGAAACTCTGTAGGTACTCATGTCTTCCCAAATGTTAACAGGTTTTTGGACATCTGTGTGTTACAAAGGGAAAAGGCTTTAAAAAGCCCAGGAAAGCTGATTTTGCTTGTAAAAACATTTTCTTCATTTGATGTCTTAAATAAACCAGAACTACTCTCCATTGTAGCCTGTCATTCAGAGATTCGCTGTCCGCTCCTGATCACTGACGAACCTAAAGAACCTTTAGCAACTGCCCTGCTCCTTTGTCTTTCCTCACAGGTGCCTCGTTTATTCTTTTACCTCCTAATAACATATTTAGGCAACAACTGGATGGGGCACAAATAATATAGCATCATGCCACTACTTGTGTATTAATTAGCCACAAGCTAAGTCTTAGTTACATACTGATCTTATGTTAATGCATCATTAATGATTCATGAGGCATGTTTTATCTCAGATGGTTACTATATTTGTTACAGTATCTAATTCTGTAAACCCTTGTGAATTACTAAGGAACTACTGAAGGAACAGGTAATGAATAATACAAGTTAAATACTGAGCTCATGTTTGGTCAATTTTGACTCATGACACATCTTTTATCTCAACTAACGACAGAATTTATGATTTGTACTTAAGTAGTAAATGAGTTATGACTAGATTTTTGTGTCCTGTCAAGTATTTACCCATTTTTCTTTAATGACTTTCCCAGGTTGCACTTAGACACACTATTCTTTATAAAACACCATTTTACATTGATTTTAATTACGCAAATGTATTTGTAGAGGCAGACTGCATCATAAATCAGAAATGTTTGTCATGTAAATATTCCACCCTGATTTAGGAGGATAATTGTAACATAACTAAACATTTTCATTCATCTATCTTCCAGCTGCTTATTTGGATAAGGCTTGGGGGTTGTGCCTAGAGTCTAATTGCTAAACATTTTCTTAATGATTTGTATAGATACACATTTCAGAAAAAAATACAGCACTAGTCCACAGTGGATGGATAAGTTATGAGACTTTGGAAACCCAGAGGCAACCAAGTTGATAATAGCTAAATTTGCTGTTATGTTTTATTGCAAAATCATGATTCCTGGATTCAGAGTCCGTCTTAAATTGTAATTGTGAACAGTATATTCTACATACTTCTATGCTATACCCCAGGGCCTGTGACTAAAACATTATTTTGATACGACGATTTCCTTCAGGAAATAGCGCATTGTTTTATCCCCGTAAGCAAAAGGTCTTTAGCTCTGAAACTTGTGTTGTAAAATAGAAATACGAGACACGGCGTCCTGAACTAAACGGCCGACGTTATTCAATTGATGAGTCCAGTAAATGGACGCACCGTAGCACTGCTGGCCCAAACCAAAATGGAGGGGCCCTGAGATCCAATTACACGCTCAACAGACATGGCAGGCACCCCCTTCCTCGCTCCACCTCCAACTCCCCCCAACTCCACCCCCCCAACGCGGTCACGTGCCAACCCTCTCCCCGGGGAGCACTTCCGGTAGCGTTTCCTGTGTTTGTAAACTGAGGGAAAAACTGGAACTCGAGGGACAGACAGAAAAAAATATATGTTAATAATAATTTTCGAAACACGAGGAAACCAGTAAGGTAAAACAGCTATATCCGACACTCGCCGGCTTCGACCATAAAGTACAGTGGGATATTGGCGGTTAGGCTCGAATATATCAACGTAGACGGGGGTTACGCGGTTGTAATGAAAGAGACGCGACCCACACGACTAGTTGCGAAACGGGGGAGTACGCGACGGGCGACGGGAGCATCACACAAACCCCCTCCCTCCGGACTGAGAGAGAGGAGCCCCGTTTGAGCCGCTCGCCGGCTGCGCCCCGGGCCTCCGCTCCCCGTGCCGGGCTTCGATGAACTTTAGCGTTTAGCCAGCGTAGCTAAGGCGCTAGCCCCTGCGCCCGATTCCGATAACCAGCTAGCAGGCTAGCATGCTAACCAGTCGGGAGGGGGTTGGGGGGGCTAGGGTGCATTGTTCTTTGGCTGTGTGTGCATGACTAAACGGCATGACAAAATAATCGTAATTTCCCCCCTTTTTCCTTTTAACTCCTACCTTTCGGCCGTGGCTTACTGGTAGCCGGTTTAAGGGAGGTTAACATTTAATTAGTCAAGTAAACGATCCGTTTTAATATTAATAGCAGATTTTATAGAAACCGCCTTTAATCTTTATATTAATGAAACGTCTGCCAGGTTCTCATTTGAGCGCAGTTTGCAGGTGGGTTTAGTGGTTGTGGCCAAACGATGGCTGAAACCGAGCCACGGCACCGAGGTTTCTGCGTTCGGTGCCTTAAGTGTCAAGTGCCCGCTTATTTAGACAAACTTATTTGTTACCTACCCGCGTTAAATAATAGCAATAAGTTTTTTTAACGACTTATCTCGAATTCCTGTTTTAAATGTGGTCTCATTTAAATTTTTGATCCTAATTAAGTATACGTCGCTAAACCCCATTAATGTTTTAAAAGATACAGACGTGCAATAACGTTTCAGTGTTTCATTGCTGATTACTCTGCTTAAAAAGATCCCTTATGGTTTGCTGGTGAGTCGGGCTTAGTGATATAAATTTTCCTAAATAATAATGACGACGAATGGGCAATTATATGTATATTGAACTTAACATATAATAAAATGCGCTAGTTTAAATATTTGTGAATATGTGACAGTTTTGCAGTATCCTTCATCACCGCCGATCCACGCTGTATTATTTTTCTGCTAGAGATTACTGTGAAGTTGCTGCCTCGAGAAAGGTGTATTGCCTCGTGCCACACCCATGCCGTTTACCTTCTGCTCGGTGTTGTGACCGTGGTTGATGGTCAGAAATGTTTATCAGACTTTGTATATAAAGGATGCAGTGTCTTCAGGACTTGTATGTCTTTACTTTGGCTTCAATCATAGCCAAAAATGGTGCTGAACTTGAACTTATGGCATTTTACCTTTTGTTCACTCTTGATTTCAGGGCTTGTCCAAGGCTTTATGCTTTGGAGAAACTGGCTCTTTTGGCTGTGGGCAAGTCCTAGGTTTTAGGGCGTCAATATGATTATAAAGGAAACCCAGAACTACACTACCATGTAATATATACTTGGGCAGCAGTTAAATTAGAAATGTTATGAAATCTTGCAAAAAAGAATGGAAAAAGTGTTTTTTAAGATGGGTTGAAGCAAATTTATTTAGTGTTAGTTGCTATAGTAAATGGCAAGATGCTTATTCCATATGTTCAAACCTGGTTTGAATTTTTTTGTGTAAACCCATTAGAAATGGGGGTAGATTGACTTCATGAATAATGCTGAATTAAATAGATTTTTGTTCATTTAGTACAGAAATTTTAGCGTATTAAACCAGCATGTTGCAGTTATTTCTTTCATAACTCACTTTGATTAAAAGACTTGGCTGAATGCAAAAAGGGTCATGTTTGGCAGCAGTGAAATTTGAGTTAACTTAGATGGTGTTCATTACTTTAAAGCCTTGATTCCACCTGGCGAAGAATGAATTTTTAACATGACCACTGCCTTATAAACAGGAGAAAACAGATTAAGTGCATTTAACAAAGTCTTTTTCCACAATACATTATTTAAGTGGCCCTACCTGGTTGATTGAATGGATATTGTAAAATGGTAACTTTCTCTAAAAATGTATGCTGTGATTGTATCCAAACACACATATTATAATATGTGTTTTATGTCATTATAGCTGAAGATTCACATTCATAGTGTTGACCTGTGTTCTGTGTTCGGAAAAAGCACACAAAATGTACATTCTGTGACTGTGTCTAGACTAGAGTATAACAGCAGCACAGTATGAAGTAGTGTGAATAAAACTGGCTGCTTGTATAGACACACAGTTTTCATGCTTGTAATAGCCAGCATCGAGTACCTAGAAACTGCTGTGTGGAGTCTTCCTTTTTTGTGTATTCACTTTCTTCATGCGCCTCAGACAGTTCAGTCATGTGCATATTACAAGTAGGATGCTGGGCGAATCGGTAAACTCATCAGGTCCTTAAGGTCAAGCGACAGGTTGGGCCCGAGTAGGGAGTCTCACATGTCATTTTTGTCTTTGTGTTTTCTGTAAGCCTGAGGTAAGACTGTTTACACTGCATGATCATCAGTAAAAAGTCTTGATTCTAATGTGCAGAAGTTCTTAAGCATGGTCAGGCCTGTAAGTCAAACTCCTAATAAATGCATGAAATTATGGTAGTGTCCAGAAAAATGCATTACTTTCTCATGCTGCTGCTGTTACTCTTGTAGTGTTTTTTATTATTCTCAGAAAGAGTAATGAATCTCATTTAAATGAAAACTCAGAATGAGGAATCATTAAAAATTTTAAATGGTACATTTTTATCAAGTGGATTGCTACAAGTTACTAAAGATGGTACATGTGACCCTGTTGTCCTACTCGCCTGCCTACTCGTGAGTCGCAGTGGGAAGGTAAAGGTGGGGCAGGATTGACTCCCATAATCCTCTGGTGTAGTGGTGGCTTAATGGTTAGGGACACTCACACTTGTAATTGAAAGATTACAGGTTCGAATCCCCAACTACAAAGGCACCACTGAGGTACCTTGAGCAAGGTACCGCCCCTAAGCACTGCTCACGACGTCACATATGGGTTAAATGCAAAGGACACATTTTGTTGTTGTGTGCTGTGGTGTCTCAACGATGACCATTGATCACTAAATTCAAAAGTCATTATTTGATCAAGTATTGAATCAGTTTTCACAGTAGTTCTGCAAGTAATTGTTTTATAGAGTGGTCACATATTTAATTCATTCTGCTTGGTAGTCGGATATCGAGCCCAGTTTTAGGGATGGTTTGTGTTAAATTGATCTTGACATAGCATCTAACCTGTGGAAAAGAACATATTCGATTGAGCAATAGCTGGACGGTGCTTGGCACTGACGGTTTTATTTAAGGGTGATCAACATGCATGATCAAACTGGGGACTGATGTTTCTCTGGGATTTCTTAATTGACTTGGTGCCTTTTGTGTGTATAAATGTGGGAAAGAATTTTAATGACTAGCAATTTGATCATATGCTGCTTGTAAAGTAGTTGAAACATGAATTATTGTCATTGTGGGATTGTTTTTTTGTTGGAAAAAGCAGTGTGCTTCATGACTTGCACAGCAGATATCGTAGCATACAGTGGTGTAATGACAGCTGTTTACTGCTGCAAACAGTTTTCCACCATTAGGGATTTTAAAATCTTGTAGTCAGACTGTAAGTGCCAGTACATTTTTTTTAATTTGTGCATTACCAGATTACAGGTCATTGAAACTGATGTGGGTTTGACATAATTTTTTCTAAGCATTTTGTGTATTTCTGGGGCTTCATTTTCTATTCTGTCTTAAGCAGTGATTAAATAAGCTGTTTTATAAGGTAGTACATTTAAAATTAGGTAGCTTTTATTATGTTTTTATTTATTTATGCTTCATATATTTTGCTTATTCTCTTTGCAGGGTGAAGTGCCAGATGACTGGGTTTGGTAAAATCTCCTAAGACAGCCGTAGTGTGACCTCTACCCCATTGCCTTATCCCCTCCCCCGCCCTGATACACAGTAACCACGGCGATGACCCACCTGCCCAGCAGCTCAGTCCGCGACCACATGAAATGGGTATTTTCACACAGTTAAACCAATACTGGTTCTTTTTTTGTTTTGTTGTTATGAATCTTGTATGTCATTTGAAAATGTTCTTCACAGGCAGGACTGCTGGGCTGTGAGGCTGTCCTCTCGAGCATGGCTTTGATGCAGGCCAGCTCCATGGCCGGGCAGAAGAAGATGATGTCCCCACTGGGCCATGGACAGAGAGAGAGTCCTGAACGTGCTCCACAGAGTCACATGATCCTGCCGTCTGGAATGAGCTGCCCGCCCCTGGTGAGCATTTGGGAGCTTCCAGTAATGGGAGACGCAAGCTTTCCAGACCCTGTGTGGATGTGGATTCTGTATACTGTAACCTAGTTCAGCCAGTAATATCACTAGTCTAAGTCAGTCTTAGTTAGCATCGCATGATAAGCCCACCCTACTTTGGTTTTGATGGCTTGTCTATCCAATTACTTACCATGTAAATACAAATATACCTTCTTTAATTTTGTTTTATTAATGATGGCTTTAAAAATTGCCATCCTGGTTGTAAAAATTTAAAATGTTTCTATTACTGTTATTGCTTTGACAGTAAGAAATAATTACAATGACTTTCTTGTTATGCAAAATATCGAATGACTTAATACTTCTGAAAACTTACTATTTTAACAGTTTAATAGTTAATAGTTTAAAAGCTTGAAAAAAATGCAAAAGTATCTGTCCTGTCTTGCAATTTATGTAAACAGTAATTATATTTAGAGAAAGTTGGCTTAGTTATTTGAAAAATTCTCCTTCTGCATCATCCTTTGCATACTCAGTGTTTGCCATTTTTCCGACTGTGTAGTTTATTATGGTCTCATACTGGTTTCTGAACTTGAAGGTACTCCCTTCTCCCACTACTGTCTCTTCCCCAATGTGTAGCTCATCCGTAAGGAAGGAGACTTCCACTCAGCCCGACTGCTGGACGACAAGGAAATGCGGGAGAGTGAGGACTCACAGCTGAAAAAGAAGAACAGGAAATCAGGAACGCCCTGCAAAGTGAGAGACGGGTTGTGGGGGTGGGGTGTGGGGGGGAGGTGTTGAGGCTAGAGACGATGTGGAGGGGGGTGGGGTCACTGGAAAGGAAAGGGGGGGAGGG
>JABFEB020000085.1:1605029-1632271 GCA_019775895.2 Stomatorhinus ivindoensis | reverse complement strand
CCCCCCCCCCCCCCCCCCCCCACGACCATGTCTCTCTCCTGCTGTGTGCATGCTAAGGACCTTATTCTCCTCAATGTGCAATACAGGTGGTGGTCGTGGATGAGAATGGCGAATGTCCCTTGTCCAAAGTGCAGAAGAACTTCATCTGTGAGCACTGTTATGGGGCTTTCCGGAGTGGCTACCACCTGAAGCGGCACATCCTTATTCATACAGGTGATCCCTGCCTGCCACACTCGGCCCTTTCACCAGCTAAGAGCTGCGTAGTCCCTTCTTCAATATTAACATGATTAAACCATAGACCTTTACAATTTAATTATTTACATATGGTGCTAGTTAACAGTACAAATGCCTTTTAAAATAAGAAAATGGGTGCACAGGAGGTCAATACAAAAATGGATTGTTCATGTACAAATATTTGTGCATGTCTGTTGCATAGCAACTCATTCAGACGTTTAACTTTTCATTGTTGAAATCAAAGCAGATGGTTTATGTTGGGGGTTAATTTTCAGCAATGAAAAATGTATGCGAAGAGTATAAAACTTTTAAACGCAAGCGATCAACATTTCTACTGAAAGATATCTACGAACGAGGCGACTCTAACGATGGTTGTTGGGAACCCTGCAAATACAATCACAGATCTGGGAGTGAGTGAGTAGTGAGCGGTAAAACTGCTGTTACTACCTGTTCTGCAGGTCTTTGCCATTAATTGCAGAATTTTTACTCCTTGTTGCTCTGTTTTCCTCTCTGGATCCTGGTTTCCTTCCTCGGACCAAAAACATGCAGTTAGGCCAGTTGGCGTTCCTAGATTTCCTGTAGTGTATCGTGTATACACTGTCCAGGGTGTATTGCGTGCTCTACCCTAGGCTGCCTAGACCATGCGTCAGTCCTGCCCTGTGAACCGGAGATCAGAAGACGGATGGTGTGTAACACCACAGCAGCAATAAACTTGTATGTTTACTGGTAATGTTTTGGACAGTGGTGAAGGCAAATGGGTTTTCCTTTATTTTATTATTATATTTGTAGTGGGGATGTACCTTGTGTACATTGTAGTAGCTTTCCAAATGTTAAAAGTTTTCAAGGAAAATATTTCAAAGAAATGGTATGTAATATTATTAATATATGGCATGAGGTCCAGCCCAGGTAGGTGGTTCTGGCAGGCTTCTGAAGTGCATCGCTCTTGATGTGCCTGGTTTTGAAATGAGGTGAACATTGGGTAGGCTAGGTACTGACTTTTATGTAAAATTTATTTAATAGTAAATGGTAATATGAGTTTTGTTTGTAAATGGAAACGCTACAATTGAAACTAAATGAGATTAATACTTAATATTAATCTCTCTGTGTCTCTCTCTGTGGGGACTCTTCTCACTGTCTTTGCCCAGCTAGTTTTATATAGAAATGCACCAATTGTGTTGACCAACCATTGGTATCGGCATATACAGCAAGTCAGTTGTTGGTTCGATGGTTAAAAATGAGCCTATATTTGCAGCTGATAATTCAGTTTAGAATGGTGATCTATATTGCTTTACACACCCGCCAGCTAAACAGTTAGCAGTTTAACAGTTTAACATTAGTGAAAACGACATTAAATGCAAAACATTTAACATTGCTCTGCTAAAATTTAGAAGGAGAACATAATAATAAACATTTCAACACAAATTTGATTGCTCACCTTAAGGTGAGACAGTGAAGAGTATGAAGAGTTTATGAAAAACCTACATCCCAATAAAGAAGGCTGCAGTTACACCCAAATAACACCAATCTGTCAGAAACACCAGCGTTTGATAGCAAAAGAAAAATCAATACACAGTGCAACATATTACACTTGATCAGCTCTTCTTTTTATGCTAAAAATGATGTATGCACTTATAAAATATAGTGCTCTGCAATTGTATGCTAGAGTTGGTATTTTCTTACCAAAAATAATTTTTAATAATTTTGGATGCATTTATTTGGGTGTGAGTCATTTAAAACTTATTTAAACAGAACCTCCCAATCATTGAGTATTGGAGTGAGTTTGTGGAATAATTGGCTATCAGTATCTGCCAGAAATGTCCTTATTGGTACATAATTAGTTTTATATATATATATATATATATATATATATATATATATATATGATCATGTGGTTATGGTTGAAAACCAGAGCTTGCCATGCCGGTGTCAGAGGTTGACTGCAGTTTTCACCTTCTATGAAATTTGCATGTAAAAATCCAGGAATGCCTCCACATCTGTCTTTGTACCCGTCTCACCTGACACAGGCTTCCATGTACATTCTTAGGACGAATCCCTGATCTGAAATTCTGTGCCCCTCACTGTCATTTTTTTGTTCTTTATCAGAGTATTTATAAGGAAGTTTCCCTGTCATTGCAGTTGTACTGTCATCCCCAGGACCGCATCTTATCTATGGTCTCTGATTAACCCTTATTTGAAGCTCGTCTGTGTTCAGATGTGTTGTCGCCAACTCTACTTGTAGGAGCCCATATGATGAATGTATCATTAACAAAACGTATGTGTTTCTAGGGGAGAAGCCATTTGCCTGTGACATGTGTGACATGAGATTTATTCAGCGCTACCACCTGGAGAGACACAAGCGTGTTCACAGTGGGGAGAAGCCCTACCAGTGCGAGCGCTGTCAGCAGGTGAGAGACCGACAGCACACACGTGTCACACGCTCCACACGTGTCCCCCTGTCCGGCTCACACTTCTCCTTCACCCCCTCCTAGACCTTCTCGAGAACGGACCGGCTGCTCCGACATCGACGGCTTTGCGGGGGCCAGGGGGTCCCAGGGGTTGCCAAGGGGGAGAACCAGCCTTGTTGTGAGCAGAGATCGTACCCCCAAGAACCTCCTAACCCCACTGCTGCCTGGAGCTCCGTGCACCCTCCCTCAGGTCGCCTGGCAGTCTGAAAACCCTCCTCCTTACCTCCACCCTGGCTGGAAAAATGCAAAATCAAATGCAAAAATCATCTTCAGCTTACAGTCAGAAGCTCGATAGTCTCTCACCCTGGTGCAGATTGATTCTGCAGCTTCAGACACAGTGGTCTGGAAGACAGGCTGAGATTATTCTGTAATCACTCAGTTTGATTTAAATTGTTCTGTCTTTATTAACTGTTAGATTTTATTGGCTGTGCCTCTGACAATGGTTAAAGCTGCGAAAATGGGTTGGGTGGATTAGAGGCAACTATATGTGTTATCAAAATATCAGTGATGAAGTGGGATTTTATTTATAAATGGAGAACCCATGTAGGTGATTAAATCTGATTAAGTGTCTGTAGTTGATGGGTGTTTTGATATTAAGATGAAAACACTTCTCCAAAAGATTTGCTAAAGAAAAATCTGTGAGGGGATCTGTCAGGCTGCTTCATATACAAATCCATGTTTTTTCTGGTTGCCAGTCAGAGAAACGGCAGCAATGGGGGAGTCAGGAGTCATGTTGATGTTGGCTGTTTGGTCTAAAGTTATGGTGCTCGTGAAGAAAACACCAGTAGACAGCAATGTGAAAGCCTGATTGCTTGGGTCATTTTTTCAGCATTACGCCATTTTGCAAGCATACTTATGTTCAGTAAATACCTGGAAAATATGCTTGTTGTGTCACTGATAGCAACAAGGCCAGTTCGGGCTCGTCAGCTTTCATAACGGTCAAAACTGCACTCAATGCTGCCATCTAGAGGATTTAATGATACATTTTACTTTGTTGTAATTGAGCTTCCATCCCAGGCAAATAACTTCAGCTGTACATTTTATAAGATTTCATAGTACATGAGTGTTTCATATATTACACATTTGGATAGTTTTGAGGTTTGACCCTCTGACCATTTCAACTGGACGGTCACACTGGATAAAATAAGGAAGCAAGGGAAGACCAGTCGGTCGAGTTCGTCTCTATATTCCTTTGCATTGTCAAAATTAATCTCAAGGATCTTATTTTTGTACTATATTTTTAAACACTGGAGTAATGAAATCTGTCTAAAATATTTTGTTTTAAGGTTTTTTATTATTATTTTTTTTTTACAGTCAGCAAATAAGGCAGAATCCCTAAAACTATTATTCAGTTCATAAATCAGTGCTGACCCCTTGCATTTTTCAGTAATTTTAAATTAAACTTTTTAATCGCAAGGTTGGGGTGGGTAAAATACTTCATAAAATGATCGTTTTATACTGCTGTTCATTTTTATTGAATTGGTCTTGGTAGGAATAGTAGAAAACTACATGTAGAGTAGCAATTGAAACGTAGACTTATTCTCTTAATAGCATTGCATGCAGAGTTTAACTAAAGTCTTATTAATTCTTTTAGGTAAACAAATTTGGGTGAAACATTTTCAGTTGCTATTATGATGACTATTGTTAAAAAAGTAATATGTATCCTAAAGATCCGCTTAGTTACTTAATGTAGTGAGGAGCAGGGCTTTCCTTATGATGAAATAAATGACTTTTTAAGAAGACTCTTCATCTCCCGTGTTTCTTCACTACGTACAATGTACACCCTTGAGCCATGATTGACATGTGTCCGGTACACCAGTAGTTACAGCCCACAACAGGCCTCGCTTATGGTCGTTGGCGCATGAATGCCACTGTGTGTTATAACATGAGAACAACTGACCCTGGCGGTCTATCGTTCACCGTATTTCTGTAAAATGACCAGGTTGTGTGTAAAGCACCACGAATGAATGCTTATTAGTAAATAAGCAGGGCTGTGAACAAATAGATGCTAAAACTGACTAGAATTAGGAGTTACTAAGAGTTTTCTGAGCTGCTGAACTATTTCCCATGAACAAATAAGTCCTGAAAGGGATGCACACTGAGACAGGAAATGTTTCTGAACTTGGGGGGGGGGGGGGTCTGGCTGATTTTCTAGTTAGACTCATTAATATTGTCAAAAAGTGAATTATGACTCAGATGTTCATGGCCCTGCAAGTGTGAGGTCATGGGACGAGGGTTTTACTCGATAATAATGTAGTGTCCTGTGTTTTTAGGGGACAAGCCGTTCGCGTGTGACATTTGTGACATGCGGTTTACCCAGCGCTACCACCTGGGGAGACACAAGAGAATCCACAGTGGCGAGAAGCCCTACCAGTGTGAGCGCTGTCAGCAGGTGAGAGACCGACAGCACACGCGTGTCACACGCTCCACACGTGTCCCCCTGTCCCCTCTCACTGTCCTGTTCACGCTCTTTCTCTCAGACCTTCTCGAGGACGGACCGGCTGCTGCGACATCGACGGCTTTGCGGGGGCCAGGGGGTCCCGGGGGCTGCCAAGGCGGCGACCCAGCCGTGCTACGAGCCGAGACCGTACCCCCAGCAACCTCCTAACCCCACTGTTTCCTGGAGCACCCTGCACCCCCCCTCAGGTCGCCTGCCGGTCTGACAGTCATCCTCCTTACCTCCACCCTGGAAAAACACAACAAGTGTAAAAAAAAAAAATAATAAAAGCTAATAAAAAATCTTTGGCACACATTAGGAGCTCAGTGGCGCCACACCCTGGTGCAGATTGATACTGCAGCTTCAGTCATGAGTGTGAAAAAGACTGAGAATTTTTTTTTTTTTTTTTTTTTGGCCACCTAGTTTCATGCATTAAATGGTGGATTATTCTGTATTTAGTGTTTTTTTTTAAACAAAAGTCTGTTATTCCTTATCCCTTAATTTTATTGATTTGCTTTTTGTGGTAATGGGGAAAAACTGATTGGTATTGGTTAGTTGTGTGTAGTAACACAATGTTAGTGAAAAGTGGAATTTGGAAATGCATCCATTAAAAACAATAGATAACCAAATGGAGGAATAAGAAATGTGACGAAGAATTGATATTTTTAAATGGGAAAAAATTAGGGGGAAAAAACCCAAGGTGTGGTTTCTTAAAAGAAAGTTTAAACTGTTTACATACTGAAACAGTGAAGATTTGTTGGTGGCCAGTCATTATAATAGTAACTAGTAATGGAGGAGTTATGATGACCTGCATGGTTTCTGGTCTGTTACTGTTCTTAGCGTGGAGGGAACTCCAGTATAGAAACAGTAATATATCACTCAGGATGGCACTCAGTCAGGCAGCTTTAGTAGTTTTGTCTGTTTATGGACTAATATTCACTCTTCATAAATACCAGCGAAATGGTGAAATCTCATGGTCTTTACAACTGGCTGAAATTTCGCGACTGGATTTCTTAAGGGGTTGCCTAGTATAAACCCTCCAGTTGGAAGTACAGTCATGGAGAGCCAGTTCTCCATGTTCCTGGAGGATAGAACGTGGGACGTTGTCACTGGCGCATGTTTAATCCCACCTCAGGCAGACGCTGCTGTGTGGGACAGTGGTGCGCACTAGATCAAGGATGATTATGTTGAAGGAAGATACTCGTGAACACCTCTGACTCGCTATACAAAGTGACCGGGATGTCCTGCTCCCAGGCCTGCTCCCGACCCATAGCTGTCAGAATTGTCCACGTTTGTGGACCTTTACGGTCCAGCAGCGGCTCTCGGACATACTGTTGTTATGCTTTAAACTGTTGTAATGGAGTCTTTATGAGGCAGGAAGAGGGATTGCAAAGATGTGCATTCGTGGCTTCCTTAGATTGACTCTCGGATTTTGTGATTATTTTTGTGATTAGTTGAAAGTTTCTATCACTTGTAAAATAATTGATTTCACTCTAAACTGTTTATTGTTTATATACACTGTGATCTACATTTTTCCAATCCCAGTTTGCGTCTTCATATCTCAGTCTGGTTACTGCTTTTTGGATGCCTGTGCAGACTGGTACTGTTGTCTAAGTTACTGGTGGATGCCGCTTCCTCAGTATTACAGAGATGCCCTCGGCCCCGTTGGTGGTTCTGTTGGTCGGTGATTCCTGTCATTAGAACATGTAGGCTTGTGAGTATGTGATGCCACACTAGTGTCACCAGGTGTGACCCACTGTGGAGACACTGCTGCCAGGTCACCATTAAAGGTCACCCATTGTGGTACTCTGTATCAGATCTTATGGAAATTGTGCCCAGCTTATTGAGCAAAGACGTTTCCAGATTTCAGAGGCAAGGCGAAGGCTGGGTAGATGGTAGATCCTCTCTGTACCCTTGTATAATAGGATTGCACGTTATCCAATTGTTATTATATGACACATACTCAATAATCACCAGAGCTTTAGATAACGGGTGAAACATCTGTCCAGATGCCGGCTTTTCAGTGCTCTCCGGATGTTTACTTATGCCAGACCGCCATACCACAAGATCTCCGGTTTTAAAATTTGTTGTGGCTGTTGATCTGTCCCTTACTTCACCACCACTTCAGTGCTCATCACTACCATGATTTACCAAAACAGTAGCATGTGGCGTGTGCCGCTAAACCAAATTTAATAAGCATAAGGTTATGCCACATTTATACCGATGATTACATATGCTGCTCATTAATATCACTAATCTTCTTACCAAATTGCAGGCATAAGTAAATGTCTGTATAGTACAGAAACGCCGGCGTTTGGACACGTTTTGCTCGTTATCTAAAGCCCTGGTGATTATTGTGCCATATAATCACAGTATCGTGCATCCCTACTGTATCATGATAATTCTGTTAATGAACCTCAAGGACCTTGTGTTTTTCAAGTATATTTTTAACACTGGAGTTCTAAAACAGATAGATGTAATCTCACTTTAAGCTGTTTTAGTTTTTAGCCAAAATACGAGTCTTTTAAAAAAAAAAAAAAAAAACTTATAAACAAGCATCTAGTATAATAATCAGTATTGTATTGAAAACTTAAATTGGTTAGTAATTTAAGATTTTTCTTGTTGGGGTTGGATGGCTAGTTGGGGGGATGGATATAGTACCTCAGAAAATGGCCATTTTTACTGCTGTTCTTCCTTTTTACTGAATAGGTCTTGGTAGGAATAGTAAAAACAACATTCAGGATAGTATTTAAAGCTTAGTGTTTTCCATATTAATAGTATTGCATGCAGAGTTTGACTAAATAGATCCCATTAATTTTTTGTTTGATTAAAAAGACTTGGTGAAACCTTCAATTGCTATCATGATGATTATTGTTAAAAATGGTAACAATACATGTATCCTAAAGATCCGCTTAGTTCCTTTTTAATGTAGTGAGGAGCAGGGCTTTCCTTATGATGAAATAAATGACTTTTTAAGAAGACTCTTCATCTCCCGTGTTTCTTCACTAAATACAATGTACACCCTTGAACCATGATGGAGGTGTGACTGGTACACAGAAGCTCCCTTACTGCCACAGGCCTTGTTAGTATCCTTATGGTCGTTTGCGTATAATCACTGGTGTGCGTTATAGTGTACGAACAATCATACATTTTCATGTATATTTGCTTGTAGTAACTAAGTTATAACTGTATGAGCACAAAAAATAAACAGGTGGTTAAATTATTCAGAACCATTTTCAGTATATTAAAAATACCATATATCCGATATCAAGAGCCATAATTTACTTTAACTGCCATATGACTTTTATAAAAATGTAAAAAACAAAGTGGAATTCGGGAAGAAATCAGGATAACAACTGAGAGAACTTCTGAAACATCAAAATTAGGTTGTAATGGTGCCACATTCATTAAGTCTGTGTTTTTTAATTAAAATTAGTCAAATATAAATTTTGTATGTGACACAGTAAATTGAAATGGAGGAACTTACATTTAATCAGACTCAAGACTCAGAACATTTATGCAGCACAATCAGTTTTGTTTGGTAAGTTTCTGCTGTCAAAGACCTATATTACAATGTAGTGTCCTGTGTTTTTAGGGGACAAGCCGTTCGCGTGTGACATTTGTGACATGCGGTTTACCCAGCGCTACCACCTGGGGAGACACAAGAGAATCCACAGTGGGGAGAAGCCCTACCAGTGTGAGCGCTGTCAGCAGGTGAGAGACCGACAGCACATGCGTGTCACACGCTCCACACGTGTCCCCCTGTCCCCTCTCACTGTCCTGTTCCTGCTCCTCCTCCTCTCAGACCTTCTCGAGAACGGACCGGCTGCTGCGACATCGACGGCTTTGCGGGGGCCAGGGGGTCCCAGTAGTTCCAGTAGTTCCAGTAGTCCCAGTGGTCCCAGCAGTCCCCAAGGCAGCGACCCAGTCGTGCTACGAGCCGAGACCGTATCCTCAGGAGCCTCCTAACCCCACTGTTTCCTGGAGCACCCTGCACCCCCCCTCAGGTCACCTGCCGCTCTGAAAACCCTCCTCAGTACCTCAGTGCTGGAAAAGCATCACCTGTGAAAACATCAGCATGTTTAGAAGCTCTGTGGTGCCACATTCTGATATAGATTCACACTGCAGCTTCAGTCTGGAGTGACAATCAGAAAGTGTATTTTTTTCTTTCATTTTGTATTTGAATAGACTAGTATTTTCTATCCTCTTTCACCCAAGTTCATCTCTGGTCTTGTGCTCTCAGTTGCCGGCAGTGAGCTTGTATCTACGAGGCTTCAGGGCAGCTGATATTTCCTTCCTGACCTCTATTACTCCATCATCTTTTCTACTTTATGGATCACCTGTTGCTGTGTCCCGTGGTTAAGGGGCTTGTAGGAGGAGCCAGAAAAAAGCTGCATGTTGATGGGAACAGTGAAATCCCAGTCCTGGTGTGAATGGTGCGGTCCTGGTGTGAATGGTGCAGTCCTGGTGTGAATGGTGCGGTCCTGGTGTGAATGGTGCGGTCCTGGTGTGAATGGTGCGGTCCTGGTGTGCGGTCCTGGTGTGAATGGTGCGGTCCTGGTGTGAATGGTGGTCAGGGATAAAGTACTACATCTTTGCATGAGGAAAATGCCTATTCAGTTGATGCACTATTTAAAGGTACCAGTTTTAGTTTATATTTGTAGTTTGTGCTTTTATTTGGAGCAGGAATGAAGTGGCTGTAGTTACCTTGTGGTGGATTTATGTGGAAGTTAAGGAGTCAGAAAAAAATAACATTGATTTGAGTATTTTGAATACAATGACACAGCACATCTAAAAATATAAGAAATTGGGGCAAAAATAATTTATTTGGTATTTGATTAAACGGGGGGGTTGTGTGTGGTTCCGTGGGATTGGATAGGTCTGAGATCAGAAGGTTGCTAGTTCCATTCCCAGAGCCAGCAGAAGGATTTCACTGTTGAGCCTTTGAGCAAGGTTAAGCCCAGTTGCTTCACAGACCGTGGCCCTTCTTTCTCAAAGATCATACAGTGCCTTGGACAAATAAACATATAAAATGTAAATGAAAAGTTTCATTTAGAAAACCAAATTTGGAGAGTGCCCATGAAAACTGTGCTGAATGACATGAACAAAGTTAAAGTGACGATTCGGTATTTGAGCTGAAGTTTAGAATACACTGTTACGCTGTAGTTCATGAGGTGCGTCATCCATCTCACTGCCTGGAGTTTAATACACCTTTAGTGGACCTAATAATTACACTGTAGTTTTTGTAAAATTCATTAACCACTCAGGGCATGACATAAGCAATTAGCTGTTATGGTACCTTTTTTGGACAGATACTAGCGCTCAGAATTAAGTAGGAAAATGGCAAATCTTGTCTTTAGACACATATTATAGTGTGAATATATAGTGTGTTCTGAGACTTAACTCTGTTTTTTTAAGTTGAATTTTCTAAAACTCACCTTCAAACTTAGTACGAAACTGTCCGTAACATTCCAGGGAAATTCTCTGTTTACCTTGTTTGCAGCTTTCGTTGCTCTTATCTTTCAGCAGCTGGTATAGTTTAGATTTATTAACTATTTGGCTCCACACAAACCTTTTTGATTGGTCACTTTTGTTGCTGTTTGCTTTTTATTGGCTGAAACCCTCGTTTGGCTACCACTTACTTGGTACTACCTATGCTGATTTGTGGTGTATGTCATTTTTTTGTATTGTATAATATATTATGTGCTTTTTTGCTTGAAATAGTTATGTGTAATGTACTGCATCGATTTTTTAAAACATTTTTTCCTTCTAGTTATTTCACAATCTTTGTGATCTTCATATCGTAACCAGAAGCATTTACTGATTCGCATACTGATATATTATGTGGCTCAGTGGGCTAAGCCTGTGTGCTTGTAATCACAAGGTCGCCGGTTCAAACCCAGCCTCAGCCTGTCTGTGGGTCCTTGAGCAAGGCCCTTGACCCCCAGCTCCGCTACAGGTGGCTGCCCCTTGCGGACAGCTTGCTCTACAAAGAGCAAGTTGAGGGAGGCATGGAAGGAATTTCCCCATGGGGATAAATAAAGGATTGATTATTATTATTATTATTATTATTAGCTGAGCATGGAAAACAACCCTCAGTTGGCTTTGGCTGAGTGCAGGGTTTCCTTGCATGAGATGCAGAATTATATGTGATGCTGCTGGGTGATTTAAGAGCTTTACTGTCTTACAGCAGCATGCCATGGACTGTGATGAAGATTCCTTGCTGCGTTTCCATATCTTAATGAAATTCCTGATTGATGCTGGATTATGTTTGCTTACTGCAGTGTTTTAGTCAGTGAGCTCACCTTATTGACAGGAGTGAGAAGGATGGAGAAAGTCTGGCTAGTTCTGGGGGGTCCTTGCTGCATCCGTTATGTCACTTTATTGTTATATTGACATTCGAGTCAGCAGAAGGACCTTATTCTAAGTACTTTTTAATCTATAACAAAATGAAAGTGTGTTTTTTCGAATAATTATTTTTTCCGTTGTTAGCTATAAATGAGTTAATTTATGTTTATTTCTTATGTCAGAAATTAGATGATTTTAGTGGTTTTATAAGTTTTTTTTTATTATTCGATGTTGGGGGGGGGGGGAGGGGGCGACAGTGCCTTAGGAAACGCCGGAATTTGAAATGCTGTCCGTCTCCTTTTTTATTAAAAGGTCGTGGTAGGAATCCAGCTTGGTCGGCTTCCAGTTAAAAATTGCTCTTTCTCATAGTAATAGTTACTACATGCACATATGGACATAAATCTGGCTAATTAGGCCGCATTCTTCCTCCAAGTAAAAGAATTGCAAATAAATAAATAATAATAACGGCAAATAGACGGGTGTTTTTTTAACTGGTGTATCGTGCTTTTCGTCAGATAGTACGTGGAGTTAAACTGGTGAAGTTATATATATATATATCAGATGTATCTGCACTTGGCAAGCTTCCGTGAAGCTGACCTAATGCTTTTTATTTTATTGTCTTCCCTATATCAGCTGTCACAAACTACTTAAGTTATGAAATTAAAGCTCTGACTGTAAGGTTTCATGGTTTCTGCTGTCAAAGACCTATATTACAATGTAGTGTCCTGTGTTTTTAGGGGACAAGCCGTTCGCGTGTGACATTTGTGACATGCGGTTTACCCAGCGCTACCACCTGGGGAGACACAAGAGAATCCACAGTGGGGAGAAGCCCTACCAGTGTGAGCGCTGTCAGCAGGTGGGAGACCGACAGCACACGCGTGTCACACGCTCCACACGTGTCCCCCTGTCCCCTCTCACTGTCCTGTTCACGCTCTTTCTCTCAGACCTTCTCGAGGACGGACCGGCTGCTGCGACATCGACGGCTTTGCGGGGGCCAGGGGGTCCCGGGGCTTCCTGGAATTCCAGCAGCCCCCAAAGCGGCGGCCCAGCCGTGTTACGAGCCCAGGCCGTACCCACAGGAGCCCCCCAACCCCGCTGTGGCCTGGAGCGCCCTGCATCTTCTGTCTGGTCGCCTGCCGATCTGACCGGCCTCCTCTCTAGCAGACCTCCGCCCCAGGAAGAGACAGCGAGCAGACGCATACAGGCAGAAGGCCGCCATTCCCTGATCCATGTTGATATTGCAGCTTTAGTCAAGTTTGTGTTTGTGCTGAAAGTATGTAATATTACTATTATTATTTTAATATTAGTTATGTTTTAAAAAGATAAGTTTCACCCTAGTTGAGAACGCTTTTTACTAAGAGACTGAGTGCAGGTAATAGACGGTCTTCCTGTTTGTACCCCTGTCAGCCCTGCACGCCATTCCACAGCTGTGTCATGCAGATAGGAGGAGCGAGTCTCACCTTCACTTACCAGTAACTCACAGGTGCCTCTCAGATGTGAGTATCTGCCAGGAGCAGGCAGTCATGGAGTACCTCCTGAACTTGATGTGTTGCCATGGGCTCCAGGTCGCGATCAGTCATTGACAGTCTAGGTCTGAACTGCAATTTGGTCTCCAGACGTTGTCTCTATACCTGTTTTAAAAAACTTTTGAGTACCTAGTAATTTAATGATTACGGTGGTACTGGAAAAAAAATATTATGTAAGAAGTAACTATCTGATAATTGTGGCTCTGTTGAAAGTTAAATTACTTGCAAACATAGGCTAAAAAGGATATTTTGACAAAATAACACATCACTTTTAAAAAAGTAACCAGGAATGAGTCAGGTAAAAATGACAAATAATCTTTGGTCGTGGGAACATCATGGAACTGTAGCATACACCATAACTGACGACCCAGACCATGATACAGAAGGTGATTTCTTTTTTTATAAACACATGTATCTGTTAATTAAATAACAAGAAAATGACAGCTTTGTGGCATTCAGAATTATATACACTATTAGCATCTGTCCATTGTTTACCACAAACATTGCCATTGTAACTGAAAACTTGTAGTTGGGTTTTTACTTTTCCAAAGTAACACTCCAGAGCTGGAGTGGTCTTAGTCCTTCGGTGTCAGTCTTTTTGTAGTAATACCTTGGACATGACTGAAAACTCATATTGTGGTAGGAGGAACCCGAATTGGGACATTATATTTCACTGTATCCAAGAGACAGACCTTCAGAATCACATAGCTCTCTCATCACTCACAGATACTTTGCTTACACCTCAGATTTCTGTAATTATGTATTTAAAGTAGAAACATGGTGAAATCTGAGAGTGGATTGTGTATTATGGGTTCCATGGTCTGTAATGTATAATATTCTAATCCCAGTTTGCGTCTTCATATCTCAGTCTGGTTACTGCTTTTTGGATGCCTGTGCAGACTGGTACTGTTGTCTAAGTTACTGGTGGATGCCGCTTCCTCAGTATTACAGAGATGCCCTCGGCCCCGTTGGTGGTTATGTTTGTCGGTGATTCCTGTCATGAGAACATGTAGGCTTGTGGGTATGTGATGCCACACTAGTGTCACCAGGTGTGACCCACTGGGGAGACACTGCTGCCAGGTCACCATTAAAGGTCACCCATTGTGGTACTCTGTATCAGATCTTATGGAAATCGAGCTCAGCTTAATGAGCAATGAGGTTTTCAGATTGAAGATCATGCAAACGACAAGAGAGAGAGGCAAGGCAAAGGCTTGGTAGATGTTTCCTTGTATAATGATAATTCTGTTAACGAACCTCAAGAACTATGGTTTTCTAGTCTATTTTTAAACACTGGAGTATAAAAACAGTTCAATATTGGGTGTATTCATTTCTTTATAGACCGTTATTTTTTGTCTTAAGAAAATGAAATCTTTTTGTTTTTTTAATGATAAATGAGTGACCAGTACTTGGATATTAGTATTGTGTTAGTAATTTAAGATTTAAATTGAGTTTTGTTGGCTGGGATGAGAGGTTGGGGGGGGATATAGTACCTCAGAAAATGGTAGTTTTCATACTGCTGTCCAACCTCATTTTTAGCAAATGGGTTTTGGTAGGAATTGTAGAAAGCAAATACAGTAGTCCTGCAGGTAATAGGTAGTATTTTTTTTTGTTATTCATAGTATTGCATGCAGAGTTTTGCTAAATAGATATTAATTCTTTGGTTTAGTAAAGAAGGATTTGGGTAAAACTTTTTTATTGTTATCATGGTAATTGTTAAAACAGATAAAATAATATGTACTCTCTTAAGACCCACATTTATGTTTTATGGAGTGAAGAACAGAGTTTCCCTTATAATAAAATTAATTACTTTTTAAGACTTTATTTGCATTTCTCATCACTAAACACAATGTACAGCCTTGTTCCTCTTGTTCACTCTGAGAAGAACCTGCACCAAAGAACACTTACTTTGTTTTCATAATAAAATGGTAATTTTCTCATTTAATTTGCGGGTGTTTATCTGTCTACCAGTTTCCAGTTAGCATTCTGTCTAGTTTTACGCCATATTTTTGCTATTTTGTAGCACCAACAATATTAACAATCATGATTTGTTTTATGTAAGTACTGGCAAAATGTTTGTTGATTAATTGAAGACAATAAGGAATATAAATGACATATAAATGTCTTGGATGTCTATCATGTAGTCAAATTTATCTGAAAACAAAGCGGGTCATATTTTCTTCAGGATCAAGGGCATAAGAGAGACACAACTTATTTAAATACACAGGTCTGTGTATTGGGGGGGGGGGGGTGAGCAAAGCCTAATTAAATACTGGGGGATTCATGCCCCCGATCCCCCCTGGTTCTGAGGTCCCTGTTCAGGCTACATTCAGACACAAAGAATGTCATTCAGGAGAAAATATAACTAACAGTTTAGTAGAATTGTTGTGTAAAAGTGCTTTTCTGGTTTGTACTGAGAACTACATCCCACAGGACAGCTGTCAAACTCTTCCAGTAGTCTGCATGAATTTAAAAATATCACTAATCCATTTCACAAGATGATGTAAGAATACGTGAGATTGAAGAAAGACCTGCATTCCACTCTGAAAAGTATAAAACTTGTCCCACTGGAGAAACTGTAGTACATTTTTAATTGTAGTCATGCTACCTTAAATTGTACTAGAATGATGGATTTATGAAGATATGCATGCTCAAAGCTGCCCAAACTGTGTCAGACTTTCACCTGGTTAACTTCGCAGTTAACTGTATAAATTGCACTGAATGGCCATTATAGGGCTACCTTACCATAGCGTGCTGCTGGCAAGTGGAGTTCTTTCTGCTTAAAAGTGTCAGTTTGTCATCAGATATTGTTAATCTTGAATTACGCCAGTAATTACATTATAATAAGCACCATTAATGTTATGCATTCGTGGGGGCAGCCTGTATTGGAGAAACCATTGATACATTGTAAAACAAACATCATTTGTAGGTGATTTATGATCGAACTATTTGTGCATTCGGAATATATCTTGCTACATAAAAGAGTGAGAAAGACCGTTAAAGGTGTCACTAATGTGTTATTACCCTACTTCACATATATTTCCCTGGTTTGGCTAGCAAACTGGATTGCGTCCAAAGTGGCCGGTTAACTTAAATGATTCTGACAGCCCTGGTCTATATCAAATGAGAAATGAGAAAGCTTGCTCCGCTAGAGGGAGTACTTCAGTGTAGTAGTAGTAGTAAAAAAAAGCCTTCTTTAAACCACTTAAACATATATTGAAAGGAGCACTTAAAATAAAGGAATAATCATCATTCATCTTGTAGCACGTTTTGCTAATAATTTTCATTTGTGTTTTATTCATAAAGTAGCAGAAAATATACACTAAGATTACACAAAAAATAAAGATGTAAAAATATTGTAGCCTACAGATATATCTGCAGTTGTGTTTCAACATGAGTTATCAACAGGACTAAATGATTTAATGATTACAAGACAGTGCAATGATTTATGTCTGTTCGGTACAGTATTCACTAATTACCTACATCTCCTACGCTTCATCCCACATCAGTCAATTCGCAGGAAAACAGGGAAAACTGATTATCTTAACACATCAACTACTCCAAATTGGGCATGGTGAAATGATGATCCGATCAAATTAAAGATCAAAACAAATATTCAGTTTTCAACGTATGGCAAATAGGAACACTTAAGAACAAGTATGACGGTATTTAGTACGTGAAACTGAATATTTTTAAGTAAAAGGTGTAGCTTTGTGAGCCCTCAAATAATTTACCACTATAATCGTAAAGTTTCAAAAACTAAAGGCAAATATTTTATTTTTTATCGTTTTATTCCACAGTTCACTGATTTTTCATATACTCGCTAGATGCCTGTTTCTGGAAAAATACATGTATGCACAACGTAATCTCCGCCCTGACTATTACGCCTATAAATAACTTACGTAAGCCCAGGCCTAGTAGCGAGCTGTGCAATGCGACGATCCCGCATATGCTTTCTCTAAATGTATTTTATTCTCTAAGCACGTTATTGTAAGTGGTAGCTTATTATCAAGAATTCGTGGCTTAAATGTATATCGAAAAAGTAAGAAAGATATAGCACGTGTAGGCCGCTGGTGCCTGACAGTTTTACCGTTTAGGTACTTTAATAAAACTAAGTCGACGCATGGAGCAAGAATCTGCAGATAACAGCGGGGAAATCAAAGAACTCGTCCAGCCCCCCATCCCACCCCCGTATTGATCGTAACGAAATCAAAGGTGGGGAGTGCAATGAGATCAGACCCGCAGACTGGAGTGGTTAAATTGCACCTCCAGGGAAACACGGAGTCTAAACCTGGCTCTTGCGCTGATTTACTACGCCTTAGAGGTTCGCTGCACTTAAAGTGTCATTTTAAGAGAAGAAAAAGCTGCGAGGCCTGAGGAGGAGAAATCAATGTTCCACCACAGTCATCTCCGATGCTTAGTCTCCATGAGTTTATCTGCTCTTATCTTCTCCGATCTCCTGGTCCAGACGTACGCTGATCTGTCTTAAAATGGTTTGAGAAACCCATCATTCATTCTCCGCACAATCAATTTTTAGGCGGACTTGTAAATAAAGTTAATTTATAATATCTGTCATTCGAGCGGAAGTCGTGTGCCCCAAAGGATGTTTATTACTGCCAAGTGCCCCACGTGTGTCGTGAGGGGTCTGGCCGCCGGGTACTGAATATTTAGCGCCGGTACGTGTGTCTCACTCCGCAGATAAATCCTTTACGGCTCGTCAAGAGATCATATCAGACCTCAGAGTAGAAATGGAGTATGGAAATATTTATTCAATAATACTACACTGTGAACTGACAATGAGAAAAGTCAGAGGAAACTCTGGGATGTCATTCCTCCCCTGCCTTGCGTGCGCGGGCAGTCCGCCTCATCACTGCACGGCTTCCGATGAAGGCATCGCGCACGAAGTTAAAGTAAAGCGCATCTTCAAGTTGCCCTGATTGCATCTGCTCTATAAAAACGCCCCACATCAGAAATTCAAAACCAGCCAGCTTTAATTACAATTCATTGAGCGCGACTTACTTGTTTTTGGTGAACCCAAATGTCGCACACTGGCATTGATTTTTCTCAGCCCTATAAATCGTCCTTTTCTCCAACCAGAAGATGCGCTCTTTTGAACGTTTAATTGAGAGATACATCAGGCTCTAGTTCAATACTCCTTTTTATCTACGTCAAGGGTCCACCGCTCCCTTAATTAACGGTGATATTTAGGAAAGGGGATGTGTGAGGGACCCTCGGTAGCACAATATATCCAGATTTCTCTGTATTAAACGTATGAAAATAAAATGTTCGATATACGCGTGTTAAAAGCTTGTGTGGTTTAAATTTAACAAACACAATTTTACAAGTTTTTGTACACGTTGGTAAACTTATTTAACATTACGCTAGTTACATTGTCCACAAATATAGGTGATTATACCGACTGTTCTGCCAGAATGGTACTTACGTGTATCTGTAGATAAATACAATAATTACTGCCAGAGATGTTTATTAATTAATAAGAATGATTAATCAAAATGTTATAACTACCTGTGCTTAGCTGATAACAACATGCTATTTTGGACAAAACAAAAAATACTAGTAGGTGCATATCAATTAAAGTCAAACAGCTATTTCAATCACTTCATTTAATATCAAAGCATATTATATCCATTACTCTCTTATTCTATAATTACTCTTATATTGATTTCATCTGGGATTAATAGCCATTTTGTAAGATAATACTGATAACAATTCCACTATGATGAGTCTTCTGAGGTCTAGTTTAATGAAAACACATAAATTCTAGACATATTCTCGAGACAAAATTCCCAAAGCAATATTTTTTAATGCTGTATTATGAAATAAAGAAAGTGTTTTGCACATGAGACTAAGGGCCTCTGCAGGGTCGGGCAGGGGGCAGCCATTTTGGATCCTCCCACTGACTGCTGCAGCTGGCTTACAGACAAAATGGCTTACAGCGGAGCCAATTCAGACATGTTTTGTGCACTGCTTCTCACAACTTTAAGGCAGATAGGGTTTCTATGTCTGTGTAGTCTCAAACTGCTTAAATTATATGTAAATAAGGCAAATAAAGAGCTCACTGTTTTTCTCCCCCCCCCCCCCCACATGGTCTGGTTTGAGATGTTATATAAGGAGACTGAATTTTCTTTGTTCTGTCCTCAATGAGAGTTACTGAATCCTTTCATTTTCCTTCACTCTTTGTCCAGAGCCTAAAAGAAAACAGAAGATGTAGCCAGAATATACAGTGCAGATCAAGGAAGAAAAATACAATGCGAAGATGTTTCACACAGCAAAAAAGAATTGTATATACAGTATTCCCAAAAATGTGCTTCTTCTAAGGTTAGTAAATTCACTTATATTCATAAAATTATATTAAAATTATCAATATAATTAATACACTTATTATATTTGACACAGATTATTTAAGATGCTGCAGGGGCTAGGGTAAATATTACGTATTAGACTGCATCTGCGATGGCAGCTTAATTGACAAACTACTGCATGTTCTTACGATAGCAGCAAGAGCTTCTAGCCTTCACTCCGCCCTCCTTACGCTTCCAGATCCACATGGTGACATGCTAGTAACCAGAGCAACAACAAACCAATATGGTCTCTAGTATGCGGGAATCAATATGGGACAGCACATATAACAGATTCAATGTGTATGTATTTAATCTACCAAGATACAGGAACCATTTGACAGATGTGGCGCAACTCTGATAATTATTTTTTCTCATTCACAAATTTCATCTTCTTAGCATCTAAAACAAGCAAAATGGCCTGCAGTCACACTTTAAAACTACTCCATGTCTTATCTGATTTTTAAATGTCAAACTGCAATAAGCAAGAAAATCCACCAGTTCGGGCACTAAGAGGTACACTACACCTCAGACAGATGGGAGACATTAAACTGTGTTTTGCCCCAATGCACAACAGAAGTGCAGTTATAGCACAACTTGTCTTCCGGGGCTCATTGAGTGGAGATAAAAGGCATCATCCCTCGTGATGTTTAGCAACAGAGTTACCCTATAAGGTTTGTTCTGAGAGAAAAATCCCGCTGACAGTTCTGATGACATTGTGTTTTTTTTTTTTTTTTTTTAAAAAAAAAACAAAGCTGGGTCCAGAACAAACCTTGAACCTGGCAAGGCGCCAATAATCTTCTTTGCCTTCGACAACACACACATCTTATTCAGGAGAAGCCAGTAATCTGTTATGAAATTGGGCTTCATTATACCACCAGTGTAGTTTATTTAAATAAACAAAGGCTGGAGAGACATGATGCAGCACTGATGTGTGGAATGGCAGGAGATCCGCAAAGGGACGGTACGCAGGAGTGTAAGTGCCGTCAAGCAATTATGGGATGTCCATTCAATAGGAGAAGTCTTATTCCGGACCCAAAAGGTTTTAAGCACAGTGTCTCTGCCAAATCACTGTGCTACACAGGTAAAACGTTTTTCAAGTATAAAAACAATATGAGAGAATATTTTTATAAAGCTGTTTTTGAAGCTTCTGGGAGTGACCATCAGGTCAGTGGATCTGGCAGACAGAAAGGACGACCTGTGCAGGAAGAAGCATGAGACTGGCCAGGAAAGCAGTGTGCAGAACGAATCCGGGCAGCACAGTCTTGCTGCTGAAACCCATGTGTAAAAAGTCACACACTTTTTGCTGTGGTATTACAGAGACATTAGTTAGAGGCTGGGATCAGTGAGCACGCCAACCAGAGCCTCATTGGGGAGAATCCGTACTTGCTGCTGGGGAGGAACGTAAGCTTCCACAAAGCTGCAAAAGCTAATATCTACCACCTGACAGTACAGAGCATACACAGTTGTGCAGCTTGTTTGCCGTTTACATTTCAGTTTTGTAGCACAATCACAGAAAATCAGGCTTTTACACTACTTTCAAGAAGGATATGGAGAGTTAGAGAAATATTCCATACTGAAAATATATACTTGTATAAATGACCACGATTGCAAATGGGAGTCCTCCATTAACCTAGATTACTATCAGGAATTATGCTCCCATGGTTATTAGTGTTTTCATGGTCTGTGATAATGTGCATTTTATCCAGCTGCCTTTTTCGGAACCCCCTGGGGCATACTCTCCCCTGGGACATCTGTAAATCATTATGCGAAGAATCTGAACACAAATGCTACAGGAAACAGCCAAACTGCAGACAGTCCACCAAGTGTGAGCTGAGGTATTTCTGCATTCTCTAAGTAGATGTGACTTAGGAGCAGATTCATTAAATTTTGAACAATGTATATGTAGTTCAAAATTACTTTCAGATATGCACATGGAATCTCTCTCTCTCTCTCCCTTTCTCTCTCTCTTTCTCTTTCCCCTCCCTCCTCCCTTCATGACGCCAAGTCCAAGCATACCATCCTTCCCTCAGGAACAGGAGTTTTATGACTGCAACCTGACACCGCTTCTGTGTTCCATCAGCGAGGGGGCTGTAACTCACTTCAAAGCTATGCAACAGCGAATCACAGGGCACCAATAAATTTTCCTGTCAGACTTCCACCAATGAGACAGCAGCATTAATTCACAGCTGTCAGCTTGGCGGCCAGTGGTGGGACGATGGCAGTAAATCTGTCAGGAGCAGTCCTGTTAATGGGCGGTGGGTTACTGCTGGGGAATCCATGGTGAGGGTAACTGGGGGGAGGGGCCAGGGCGAGAAAGAGAGAAAGGTTTCAAAATGAAAAACATTTCAACAAATATCGTGGCGTTCTTTCTTCTTTGAGTGTCAAAATTGCCAAACATGCAGTTAAGTCAATAGTCACACAAAATTTATTAATCGAACAAGACCAAACATGACCACAGAAAAGCCTCACAGCTGCTGTGAAAATAGACGTGAAGAAAGCACAGATACATTAATATAAGTAATTAATATAAGCCTTATTTATTGAGCTTTGCATCCACTCCCAGTCACAAATCCATATAAATACACTAATTCAGACACTTTTCATTACCACCATTTTCAGGATTTGACTGTAATGTTACCTAGAACTTTCTCACAAATTTAAATATTATACGCGTTTATTTACTGCCCTGAAAATTGTATTTCAATTGGGCGTCTGTGATTTTGAAGAAAGAATTCATATCTATATATATTTGTGTGTGCAGACAGACATACTTTTGATTAGATTACAAATAAATAAATGACGACTCCAACCCTGGCTCAAAACAGATTCCACTGACGTATTCTTTCATTTCATGAAGAATAACCTGAATCTGTCATACTACTAGAAAATGGCACTTCTCTTTTCATTATATCTCTTACTTATGAGGCATTATACTTTTTAACGTTTTGTCTTATTACAGCAACGTCTGCACCATCGTATTTCGAGACCCAAGAAACCAAAGTAACCAGTGGGAGAGGGCGCTGAATACGACAATATTTTTTTCTTTTTATTTAACTCAAAGGCACTGATGTCTCCTGGCGATAGTCCTGAGTTATTGCCCAGGGGGAGAAAAAGTGAGCCGTGTTGGTGTTGTTTTTGGCCGCCTAAGCGCCGGGGCTGAAATGGCTTTCTGTTCTGCGAGAATCCATAAATGGCAGCAATGAGGGCGACCACGGCAATAAAACACGGCGAGCGGCTAAGAGATGCTGGGTGTCCCCGATGACCGGCCGACACATCCATCTCGTAAAGCCGTGCCCTTACCAGTCCTGTCACCGCACATTCGCGTTCCGTTGTACCTCAAAAACTCGCCTCTCGGTTTAAATCTAAAAATTATGGAATAAAACGACCCGGAGTAAACAAGGGCCAGAACTGCTTTAACAATCTTGTTTGCCCAGCTCCCATGAAATAGAAATCCCAACCGTATGGCAAACTGCCGCTGCGCGACTTTTATTATTACTTTTCTTTGGCTCTCTCATCCTGTGACATCAGCTGAAATACGCCCGCTTGCAGTCATAGCTCTAAATTTGTTGCATGTAACAAAAGATTAACTGCGCAACGTCTGCACTCAATGAATCTTCTGAGGCCAGGCCTATGACCTTTGCATATATGCAAACATGGGAGAACATAACGCAATACACACAATTGCATGCACGCGCACGCGCACACACACTTAGGGATCCTTATTGATTATGGACAGAAAATGTCACTGAAAAGAAACACGACGAAACAACCAGTTGTGTAAAGAGTGCACTCTCAAATTATAGTAATTTATGACTATTGCGTACAAGTTCTCTCACACACTCAATGTACGCACTCGCCAGTTGCATCATCCCAGCCCACATGCGCTGACACTTTTACAGCGTGTCAGACCACAGAATTCCGGACCATTATTCCGATTATTGTATAGTTAATATAAATTACCTTCTAATGGGTGGGTCACAGTAATTAGCGAATTAAAATGATGTCGGGCATTCTGCAGAAGAATATGAGTCACTTACATAACCAACACACGTTTTTAATTTTAAGGTTTCATCTTGACACGCCGAAGCAGCCTGAAGCGAACATACGCTGAACAACAGCTAAAACAGTTCTTTTTGCAAGTTGCAAATTGCTCCTGAAATTTAACAACGGGTTTGATAAACAAATATTGTCTCCTCCTGCAAAATCTACAAGCCCAAGCACGCAGACAATGCTAGAATTACGAAAAGGACATGAAGGGGGGAAAACTTTCAACAACGTTGCAGAAGGTTTGCATATTTTTACATTACTCCTGAAATTAAAAAATGTTCTCATAAATCAAAGGCAATTTAGAGGATACTTATAATTATTTCTGTATTACTTGGGTACCTTATCACACAGTCACACTGTTTATAATGCAGTTTCAGGCGTATGGATACTTTACCATTTGCTAAATATGTAGAAATTCTCGCTGTTTACCAGTAGATGGAGCCATTACCTGTTAAACGTAATGTACAGGTCTACCACGCGTGTGTAAAGACCTGGACAAAACGCACATACATATTAACGAAAAAAATAATACAAAAACATGCATATGAACTATAGTCAACTACATGTCCTTCAATAATTTAAAACGTGGGAATGAAAACAAAGAAGAAACAGAGAACAAATGTTTTATTTCATCCCTAAGTTATCCCCAGTCAACAATTCAAATTCAACAGGTAAATTTCTTCTCAGTGCATTTATCAAGAGCATTGCAAAGAGCATTTTAATAAATCACACAAATAATTCAACTTTGGACAGAAAGACCCTGTAAGTTCAATGAATTGTGGGGCCACATCTAAACACTTAATGCTGGTCCAGTGAGGTCCCAGTAACCACCGACAGACCTGCATTACACTGGTATTGAAATAGCATAAAGCTCACGATTAACAATGCAGATCATGGGCCCAAACTCAAGCCCGGAGACCTAATGATTTCAGATGTAATGTGTTAGCTGAGGTGATGACATTGTCATTTATAGTCAAATATCAGTTTAAAAATGTCCCAACAAATGTTCAAGAATGTCAACAAAACAAAGAGGCAGGGCTATGAAAAAGCTAGTATTTCTGAATGCAGCCAGAGTACTTAAATGCCGCTGCCTTCTTAATGCACGTCCATCAGAAAACGTTCTCACATACCCAATGTCAGTGGGCAGCAGGTAGCTGTCGCGCAGCAAAGAAAGCCATTAGCAGTTTGTATCACTGACATAACGCAAAGACTGAGGCAAGTATACAGACATGCAGAGGACTATCTGAAAGCCAGTATTCACTCTTAAGAGTGGACCATAAAAGCACACCTCCTGCAAGCTGCCAGGAAGGATTATATATTTTTTTCCTTCTTCAGAAAAGTTAAATCTGCCATAAGACAAAAACCCGAAAAGGGGTTTTTAAATCGGGACTGTATTTACTTGTCAGTGGAAAGGCCGGGTAGTTCACACGTAAGCTTCAATTAAACGTTCCGTTTATGTTGGTACTAAGAAGAACATACGAAGAATGAATCCTGCATGAATGAGTTGTGTAATTACAAGGAGGTGGAGAAAAAAAAACTAAAAAAAAAACAGGGTCCCTTGATAATTCTGACTGGTAGAACAATCAGATGATTCAGTGCAGTTATTGGAGGTACAACACAGACAGCAAAAGTAGAAATGGAATTGAGAGAGGTCTCGGAGGACGAGGCCTCCGCTTTCCACATTTTCCTACAGATTTCCCAGCGCTGCCCTATCGCAAAAGGGACCACTTGATCTGCTCCTTTGCCGACTGAAGCACCTGGAAAGACAGAGGGAATTATTTCAATGACTTGGAAAGTATGAAACAAACACAGAACCAGCACACTTAAAGAACAAGCATCTCAGAGGTCAGCAGCGATACTCTTTCATTTAAATCATAAATAGTCAGCTACAAATAATTTTTTTCAGAGAAAATTTAAGGACAATCAAACTCTCCTATTATTTGGTTATGAAATAGAGGAAAAGTGTCAGTTATAGCTTTTGAGGAAACCCATCACAATTCAGGACAGGTTACCACAGATTGAAAAGTAACTCATCTCATTTTTCCTACCCAAAAGTGAACTTAGGGTGCTTTTCCACCGTACCAAATACTGAACTTTTGGTACTTTTCCATTGACTTCTGCCCAAGTACCAGTACCAAAAGTGCTAAACCAGTTGGGGTACTTCTTTGGTACTTTGGGGTGGGAATTGAAAGGCTTTCTTTGTCGATTGGTTATGCAAACAGCCTGTTGCTGAAACACAATACAAACGCTGCCTTGAAAACAGTTACAAACTAAAATTATAAAGTAAAAAAAAAAAACTGCGATCCAGTCAGAAAAACAGATGCAACAAAATGATCACGATGGCATGAAAAGAAATTTATGTATGTGGACTGTGGTAAAATATACTAGGATCCTAGTGATGTGTTTTTGTTGTAAATATAGCGATGTCATTTTTCTGCAATAAATATTGGGGAAAAAAAGGAGTTCATAAATTTTAGAAACCTGTCTACGAGTGATTTTAAAAGGATGAATCTTGATTATGATTGTCTTGAACGCATACAATGCTCATGACTCATGCACAAGCAGAGAAATTTGAAACTGATTTGTAAATATACATTAGATCTATAAAACTAAATTGAAATTCCAAAGCTTGCTAAGTTTTTTTTCTATGACAGAACTGACAAAAAAATATTTTATTGAAATTTTAACCCCCCCCACACTATGAGAGTAAGAAAAAGCCTGATTTTAATATAGCTGACGATGCAAGAACTGTATGTGTTTAACATGCGATGTTGGTATTAATATTGCACAATGTCCAGTCCTATAAGATACAACAGTAATTGTTTGAATTTAGTACAAAATATCCAAACTTGAGTTGTGATGTCATTTGGCACTGGTACCAGTTTTTACAGCAGTGGAAAACCAACAACTTAAAGTACTAAAATTACAGTATTTCATCAAAGTACCAAAAGTACGGTGCAAAAGCAAAAAGTTTTAAATGAAGAATAATCAAAGGGCAGGACAAAAATTGTATTCAATATGAAGTATTGGACTGTACTGTCAAGTAAGACAACTAAAATAGCTGCCAACCAACCACGAAAAGATAACATCAGTGATAATCAGTTCATGACTTGGGGTGGAGGAAAAGAAGCCACAGCAGAAGTTAAGGTGTACTCACCTGGGTGACCGTCTGTTCAGTCAAAGGAACATCATCACCCTAGTGGGAAAAAACAAGCTGTAATTCCAAGTCCTTCCCTCATGGCCAGGTTAAAAAAATTTAACAAATGACGCGTTTTCACCAACATGGTGTTGGAGCCAGTACTGGGCTATTTCCCAAACTGGAACTGGTTCCACACGTTTCCACTGCAAAAAAAAGGCCTGGGCCAGAAATAATGGCTCCAGCATGGCACTACAGAAAAGCTGGTCTCAGACTATGGAACTGTAACATTAGCAAGTCGGACGGGCTGTCACATCCAAACCATCCACATACCTGGAAAGTTCAATCCATAATAAATACAGTTTTGTCTAATCTCGTCAGTGGCAGCAGTAAAACAATTTACCAGCTTATTAGCAGAATAATGCTAAATCATTTTTTTTTTTATTTTGTGGAAAAAGAAAGATCGATCTGCTGGCCAGAATTAACAATAAATTAGCAACACGTCACAAGTGAAATAAATATAATACAGTGGTACTTCAGAACTCGAAATGAATCCATTCAGAACTCCGGACTGAATCCTAAAAAAATTCGAGTTCTGATCGAATTTTCCCCATAAGAAATAATGGGAAACCAAATTAAATGGTTCCCAGCACCAAAAAATTACACTGAAAAAAAAAAAAAAATATATAT
>JABFEB020000085.1:1578813-1604929 GCA_019775895.2 Stomatorhinus ivindoensis | reverse complement strand
TTTTTTTTTTTAGCATTTAAACACAAAATGAACTGGACAAAACAAGAAAAGCATACACTATATAGCTTTGTCTCTATTCCGTCCCCGCTCGGCAGGACAATATTATTATAATTAAATGTATTAATGGTTTATTATTAATAAATTGTCTAAATGTATTTTTACTGTCTAAATATATGTATTCAGCTAGTGGAAACATGCACAATGCCATCACAGCGAATGCAAGGCTGAGACTGAAGCATTACCCTTTATTTCTGCTGAGAGACGTGCCGCGAGACTCATTTCCCCACGCGTACAAGTTATCTTAGGTTGGCGCACATGGTTTAACTTCCAGATTCGGATCGAGTTCTAGGTAATTTTTCTTTGAACTGGTTGGTTCGACTTTTTAAAAAATTGAGTTCTAATGAGTTTGAGAAGTCCACTGTATTGTGGTGCTCAAGTGATGAACAGATCATGAGGCAGACAGCAAACTTTAATTTTTAGCAGGGTCTTATTGTGAGATCCTGAAGAGGACAGTGGTACAGCAGCGAGCGAGAATAATCTCTCTCTCTCTCTCTCTCACTCACACACACTCACACACACGGGAAAAATACAGTCTTTAAGGAGACAAAAGTGGATGTAGGCAAGAAACAGAGTGCAAGAGACTTAAAGGCTCATTTTTTCAGTTCAGCAGGTTAGAAAAACTCAAAATCCAAAACAGATCAAAATAAATCCAAAATAATGGAATTCATATGAACCTTTACTTCACTCTCACTTGCACAACATTTCCATTCTGTTCATTTTCTGAAACCGGTAGAAATGCAGGCAAGTTCTCATACAGCACCAAGCAAGACCCAGCACTGGCTCCATGTTGGTGGAGACAAGGCAGAAGAGAACTTACCCTCAGGGCCACACGATGTACCACCTGTAGGGGGTCACTCTCCAGGATCACTCTGGGGGGGGGTGTCACAGAATATCACGTTAACTTTCAGCTTGTCCAACAGTGTGTTTCCGTGCTACTACAAAACTGGGAAAATTTAAACATCTCAGGCAGTTTAGTTATGGGGGGGGGGGGTCTTCAGCCATACCAGGACCGAGGAAACATTTAGCTGAAAGCTGGCGTCTGTGGTGCCAGTGGCGTATCTAGAAGCACTTACCCTCCATCCACGATCTCATCAACAGCAAGGAAAAGTCCTTCCATATTCTCCAGAAGAGCTCTCTTCTCTACATTTTTCCTGAATATTGACAGGCGAAAAACACATGCTTACTTAATGAAACAATGCAAAAATATGTTTAACATAAACAGGGTGATATCTTACCTCAACATTTGACTGAGAGAGTCAAACAGGCAGTTCAGAACAGACATCAGCATCAGCTAGAAGGGGAAATGGACAGCACATTAAATTTACTCACTGGGGGAAATAAATAGGATGATTATCAAGGTATTTACACACAGAATTACCTCATTCTCATGTGAGCTCCCAATTACATAAAAATATAGATCAATATTGCTCTTGTAGACCACTGTTAGTCCCTCAAGCAGAGCAATCTCACCTACGAAGGTGGAGAATGGATAGAGAATTTATTAAGGATTAATGCATGACAAATCGATATGTGCTACTTTGAAGGAAAAAAAAAATCTCACTGTCTGTGCGGTGGGTCTTGTTGAAAATGTTCTTCTCAAAAGCTTTCTGTTCTTTCACTGTGGGGTATGTCTCATCGTAATACTGTAGGAAAAATACTGATAAGCAATGGGGGTTCTGGGGTTATAGAAAAGCATGAACAAACTGAACAAGTTTAAACTGTCCACCTCACTTAACATGTGCCATCCTATGCATACATTTCAAATAACCATCCATCCACCCATCTGCCCTGGACAAAGTCACAAGGAGGCCTGGAGCCCTTCCCAGGCAGCACGATCACAGGATACGTGCAATTTAGAGAAACCAATTAGTCTCTGTCTGTGATTGTGGGACAAAAATGGAGTTATGAAGAGGAAACAATCTGTGTTGACTTCTGTGCTCACTGTAACTGATCTTTTTCCCGTGTTCAACATGGTGCTTCACTGAAACGGTATTACCTTTGCATAGAGTCTCTCCCCATCATTGTCCAGTATGAGGACAGCCTTCACCGTGTACAAAGAGGGCTCCTGTCAGACAAAACAAAACGCAGTCAACGGATACAGTCCCCCAACGCCTACGCCGGGGCTCCATGCTGTACCACAGGGGGCCACTGCAAGCCCTGGCCGTGACCCCGAGGACTTTGCCGCAGCCAAGCTCCCAAGACAAAGTTCTGTGATGCACTGACCTCCCGGGAGACACAGCCCGTGTATAACAGAACTTCACCTCAGAGGCTGCCTCAGCAGGTCACTCTGCCTGGGATGCCTCTGCTGAGAAGCACAAACAGGGACCAGCAACTCAAATGCGTCTCAGCTGACCGAAACATATAAGTGGCAGGACATTAAAAGGATGGACACCAAAAAAGAAGGATAAGTATCACGTGATGTCCAAGACACTGCCTTACATACACATCTCCCCTTGGGTTCATGCTAGGACATTAAAAGAGTAAAAGCAGCCTGTTATTTTCACAAATGAGCATCCGTGACCATGACATCGCAATATTTCCCAATTATATTTTGATAAATACCAATGGGGGAATATGGTGGTACTAAAACTTTATGAAACGAACAAAACGAATTAATTATCAAGTATTCAGTCGCCTGTCTCTGTATTTCCTTTCACGTGTAGACACAAGAACACAAAATTTCGTGTAAACTACCACCTTCACCCGTAGTCGCCTGCCCGTCATCCAGTCCCGGCAACACTTCATGTATAATACCGGGACCGGCATGTTTAGGAAGGCCTTACGCTTCAGACTGGCTCACATTTCGCAGACGAGCTTACTTCTGCACCATGTACCACGAAAACCGTGACGACTCGTACATATATACACACCACAGGATCCCCGTCAACCCCGCAACACATGATATCTGTATTATAGTACCAGAATAATCGCGTCCATTTCTTCTTTCCCGTCGACGTGGATGTAGTAAGAAACGCAGCTCCCATTGGCTGTCAGTACACGTTCGTTAAAACATTTCCCCTGCTAAATGGCTACAGGAGAACCAATCAGAGCAGCACGTTCCCGGGCGCCGCTGGCCCGCCTACTATTTGTAAATTCTCTTGTAAAACCAATGGTTGGTGACAGTAAGTGGCAAGACTTCCTCAGATTTGCCTAAAAGGTAGAAAAATTACTGGCGTATTTTTAGCTTTTATTTGGCCCTCTCCCTCATTTTAACATTAAACATAATTAATCTGTTAGGAATCCTGTTTAAGGCTCAAAAACTATTTTTTTAGAATAAAGACACACTGCCCAACTTTCTGAGCGAGAGTAGATAAGATAAAGTCGCGATTAATTGAATGCACATAAAAGTACGTGCTGGATATTTGTTGGAGGGCAAAGTAGGTGGTGAAATCAGGCAGTTCACCATAAACGTTAATCTGTCATAAGCCGTTAGGTCCTGTTTGGGGGGGGGGCTGAGCCCCCCATAGGGTCAAATCATACAATATAGCCCCTGGTCTAACATGCTGTTATGTAGTCTGTCGAAAAAAAAAGAAAACATACTCCAATAACGCTTTATAAAAAGATGAAAATGCTGTTTTTAAGTGGTTAAAAAAATACACGATCAATTGTCATATGGTCAGATGTACCTTTTTACCTGTCCTTAGTAAGTTTACAAATTCATATGTAGTCTGTACTCAGGATTACGTGTTGTGGTGGCGCTCCTGTAGCGACGATTGCATGAACTTAACAGGCAATAAAGTAACTGGCAAAATAACACTAAAACATATCTTGAGTGATAAAACAGAAATCGGTTTTGACCCCTAGAACAAGGTAGGCCCTCGTTTCCTCAGTGTGACGTTAGGGAATAAATATGGACATCTCCCAGGTGCACTTGCTGATTATAAACTTAAGTTTGAGCCTTATGTTCTCCAATTATAGAATGCCTGAAGATGCATAACAAATCAACACAAAACACGGTAGTACTATACAGTCACCTGGCATTTGCCCAGTCTTTCATACAGATGTTATTGCATTCTTTTAAATATAAAATGGTTTGGTACCATTGAAGAATAAAATATATTTTTAGCACCCATATATAGAGGATGCATGCATCCAACAGCCGTTGTAAACTCTGAATGTCCTGTAATATAGCAGTGAAAACTGTTGCAATCTGTAATTTGAGCAGCAAAGCTGTCACTATTGAACACCAAAACCCTTCAGTTTGACTCGTAAACACTAGTGATCTCTGAGCAGAGTTGGGCGTTAGGTGGAGCCTGTCAGCACCTGCTTTGTTCACCCTGGGGAATATTTAGATATGATTTTACCCCTACTGCCTATAATCAAGATCCATCTGCTGGACTTTTTTTTTTATAGCTGGAGTAGTAAAGCATGAGCTTTCTTGGTACAGGCCAATACTAGGAAAAAATAATGTCCATTAGGTAACAAAAAAAAAAAACTTACGTAAGGATAAGACTAAGCATCCCAAAAACCATAAAGCTTTGTGAAGCAAATATTCACATGTTTGACTCAAAGTTTTACTGAGTGTGACAGGGTGATGTAAGTGCTATATTTACAGTACCGCTTTCCCCCAAAGGGACATGTATTTCAGTCCTTCCTGATCTGTTTAACAACTACCTTTTTCATGCAGATGTGAACACAGCACAAGTGTTACTGCCAGGAAGACAATCCAAAGCTAACATTTAACACCACAACAGGAGCAACATCATTAATGTGGCCAAATAAAGCCATACTTCAGTTAGTCCAATGAGGAACAGACACACCCAAGTGTTGACCACAAAGCATGAATTCCAAGTTAGCAAAGTTAACTTCAGCTAGAAGTCACGACTGTCCAATAACAGTTCAGGTAAGGAGCTTTCCTATTGGACATTCATGACTCCTATCTTAAATTAATCCAGCCAACTGAGAAATCCTGCTTTCTGGAACATCCCCCTAGGATGTTAAGTGAACCAATGGGATCCTGCACTGCAAACAAAATCTCCCCATTTTTAAAAAAAGGCAATACAAAAAAACTATTATAAAAAAGTTTTATTACATAAAAAGGCTGCCCAGCAGCTACAGCTTCAAATGATGCTCCCATACACTCACGTCCTAGAAGAGAAAGAATGTGTTAATTTACAAGCATAAATAAAAAATAAAAAAACACTTTTGAACACTCCGAGGGCAGGAATCAACTAGTCATATGCTGCATACCAATGTTTCAATCAGCAGCAGACTGCATATATGATGGTGGTACCGTGAGTTTGTAGTAGAGCTGAAAACCCCCCAGGTCAGCGTTTCCCAATCCAAGCCTCGGGGACCCACAGTCCATGTTGGTGCTCCTTCCCAGTTCCAAGAAGGACTGTGGACTGGTGTGTGGGTCCCCAAGAACTGGATTGGGAAATACTGACTTGGGTAATACCATACAGCCTGGGTTTGTGTAAATACACACACAGCGAAACCTGTCTAATGATACGATTCTTAGAACACATCCCCATTGTTCAGTGACGCATGACATATACTCAAACAAGGGGTGGTGGGTGCCCACAAATTTGGTTTTCAGCAGAAGAAAAAAAGCTAAAACCTTTCATCTTTCCCCTTGAGTACAGTGCAGGAAGCGCAGGAAGAGCAGACGTCTAGCATTCTTCGTGTGCCAACATTATTCACATGGCTGAAAACAAGAACAAATGAAATATTATAAACTTTACAAATTTGATGACAACATAACTAAAATTTTGCTGCTTTGATGTTTTAGTATTAAACCCTGGCTTCACAAACATGTCCTACCAAACAATGCATGCATTACTGCTACGAGCGGACAGGATTTTACCAAAATGGCCGATAACACAATTCAGAACCAAAATCCAGACAATTTAAACATTAAGGGTTGATTCAAGCAGTCAGGGTTTGTATCAAACAGTGAGATCAAATGACCACTCAAATGGAGCCGTATCCCATACTTACCCAGAAAACATTACCCCTTAAAGAAGAAAAACACAAGACTCAATTTCACTATTTCAAGTGAGCAGACTGTGTGAAACAAACTCTGATCTGCTATTCAGTATTTCGGCAAACATACAAATAGTAAAGTTGAAAAATCTGTTCTTACCTACTAGTATGGTATAAAATACCCCTCGTAGCTGATGCTGTCTATTCTTAAAAGAGCAACCTTCTGTACTCAAAGACTGTCCCCTGCGTCACTGGCTTCTTGCGAAGATCTTGCTACTTCTTTCCCTCAGCTGGCTTCAATGGCTAGCCTCAAGCTCTGCATGTAAGCTAGCCACCGACACCCAAGGAGGCAGTACCTACAGGCCTAGGAATGGCTTTCCTGTCCCACTTTGAACATCGAAAGGTCTTTGATGGAGAGACGAGGCTTCCAAGACCAGGGCAACGATATATAGTGCTGGAGGAACCTGAACAATGCTTAAAAGATCTAGACTCAATTCGAACCCTTTATCATGCATGCTGCATTTTGCAAAAAAGAAAAACCAAGGCTGTTGGAACCACAGTCACACTCCATGCACTCCCAAGGTGTGATTCTAAAAGGGAGGATTTACAGTGTACAACACAAGCAGAAGAGTCTTCATAACACAAGAATGACCATCATCGCAACCCAGTCGCTGCAGAAGGGCCGTGGCGTTTTACAGAACAGGACGCCAGATTCACAGGCGACCAGGTTAAGCGAATGAACAGCAATTCAAAGGCACCCGAGGAATTCCCTTTAAGGACACCATATTAAAAGCTCCCACCTATGTTAAATTAAACGCACATTTATTTTAAAAAAACTGAAAGATGGTTTATTTCAACTTGATTTGTCTGTTACATTAAAAACACCAGATGGGCATTACAAAAGAAAAAAGCTACATAAAACCCCTGGAATGTTTTACACTTCACACAAAAAGCAACTACATAAGCCCCCCCGCCCCCCCGCCTCCGACATGATTTTTTTTCTTCACTATTTTATGAGCACTTCTCTTCATGTCGCAGCTGAAACCTGCCACAACTGCGCTTGGCTGAGCAGAAATAGGGAGTAAACCTGCAGCTTCCCTGTCACTTCTCTGGCTCTCCTCTCCTAAGTACTGATTCCTGTTGGACAATATGGAACAACATTGTTAAACTGGGCACTGTCCTCCTTTAAGAAAAGCTGCTTAACAGGGCCACAGAAATCAGAAGCAAGCCTTCAGATTTTCAGACTGTTGTCTTTCGCTTTGGGACGCAAGATCCAAAAAACCGATATTTAAATTTAAAATCAATTCCAATTCGGGATTCCAACTCCAAGAGTTTGGAACAACAAACATGAAGGTTTGCTGCTGGGTCCCTCAATTCAAAATGTTTACGCAAATAAAAGACTAAATGTAGAACAAAATACAAAGCGCTTAATATTCCTTTAAACTAGTCTCAATGGCCATATGGGATCTACAGATACTCTGAATTTTTGCCAAATCAAGTTACAGTAAGGAACTTAAGCTACAAGTGACCAGCCAATCAGAGCACTGCTGTGCTTACCTCTCAATTAGAACCGGCGGCCTCCAGATCCCCCGCCATAGCCACCAGAGCCGCCCCCATACCCCCCTGCAAAACAATTGTGGTGTAGATGTTTAGAATGGTTCGTGCAAAGATGTGGACCCGTAGCTTGTGCCTTAAACGGGCACGGTGGACGTCTCACCGCCGTACGGGCCGCCGCTGTTCCTGCCCCCAAAGCCACCGCCTCCTTTCATCGGGCCGTAATTCGAAGACGACTGGCTGTTGTAATTGCCAAAGTCATTATAGCTGCCCCCTCCGAAGTTCCCTGCAAAAGAAGAGAACCTGAAACCCCTCTACAAGGACCGGGGTACTAGGACCCTTCGCTATTGGGTCTCAAGTTAACCAGGCCCACAAGACAAAAAAACTCACCACTGCCAAAGTTTCCGCCTCCTCCACCATGGTTGTAGTTCTCATAACCACCGTTTCCTCCGTACCCTCCTTGGTTCCCATATCCTTGGCCTCCACCATACCCACGGCTCCCTCCATAGCCAGGGCCACTACTGTATCCATCTGAGGAGACAAGATACCATGTCTGGCAGTGCAACTCTCACTGAAACCCACTCTACACTTTATCCAGTTGAGAACAAATAACAGAACTGAAATTGAAGAGCAATGGGACGAAAGCATATTAACCATTCATAAATCTGGCAAATACATATACAGCGGCTTGTTTTGAGCTTCAATAAATGAAACCCTTAACTCCCCAGTCCGATAAATCAGCATTTCTCAAACCAGTCCTCAAGGAACCCTGGAGCGTCTTCTCCCAGTTCCCTGGGAGCTGGGAGGAAGCGAAAACGTGGACCGTCTGAGGGGGTCCCGGAGGACTGCTTCGAGGAAGACTGTGATAGACGACAGAGCTGCGGGAATTTCAACGAGCCACCAGACATTAAATCTGCCGCTGCAACAGCTACACAAACACTAGGAGACACTTCTGCACTTTGACACAGTATTAGACACTCACCATCACCCCCAAAACCATTGTAATCGTCTCCATCATAGTTACTCCCACTGCCTCTTCCTCCTCCAAAGCCACCTGAGATGTCAAAGAGCAATCAGATTTGCACCCCATCAGCCACACACACGGAAGTTGGGCTCTACAGAGTTAAATACCTCCATATCCACCACCGCGGCTGAAGTTTCCAGCTCCGCCGCCGCCACCGCCTCCCCGTCCTGAAAAAAAACACACAAACCACTTTAGGGGCTTGAACCTGCAACCACCAGAAAAAGCCACCACACTAGTTCATAGACCTGCTTACCTCTCATATTCATACCTGCAGTCATCATTTCTTGTTTTGATAGAGCTTTTCTGACTTCACAGTTATGGCCGTTCACTGTGTGGTATTTCTGAACTGTAGATATTTTTTAAAATACTGTTAACAATGACTATGATATAAACATTAAATCATAAGGTTTCAAATTTTGACTAGAAGCAAGCAAGGAGAATTTTTTTTTTTTTTTTTTTAAATCGATGAAAACTCACTGACGATCCTGTCAACCGAATCATGGTCATCAAATGTCACAAAGGCAAAGCCCCTCTTCTTCCCGCTGGCTCTGTCAGTCATGATCTCGATCACTTCGATTTTGCCAAACTGCTTGAAGTAATCCCGGAGGTGGTGCTCCTCTGTGTCTTCCTTGATGCCACCAACAAAGATCTTCTTCACAGTCATGTGAGCACCAGGTCTACAGGAGTCCTGTGGAAATGCACAGACACATCCATCAATGCTGCACATATCCTAGGTAAAAATGAACCTTTCACTTCATAAGAAGCACAGGTGGCCCACCTCTCTGGACACCGCCCGTTTTGGCTCTACCACCCTGCCATCCACCTTGTGAGGTCGGGCAGACATGGCTGCATCGACCTCCTCCACTGAAGAATATGTGACAAACCCGAATCCTCTTGAACGCTTTGTATTGGGATCCCTCATCACCTGCAGCAAAACGGGAGGAAAATGCATTTGACCAGCTGGACAATTTACACAATTGTACAATTAGCGAACTAAAAAAAATGGAGACTCACCACGCAGTCCGTAAGGGCTCCCCATTGCTCAAAGTGAGCTCTTAGGCTCTCATCAGTGGTTTCAAAACTAAGTCCCCCTATAAAGAGCTTGCGAAGCTGCTCCGGTTCTCGCGGGGCCTGTGCATGGACGAGGCAAATCAGCAACACCGCCGAAGCACGTAGCCTTAAATAAATCATCAGAGCTTATACGAACATAACATGGAGTGCATATGGGGCGTTTTTAATATCCTTCATGCTACTGAAGGTCCAGCACCCGGAATCCGTTTGGAGAATTTACGGATTACAAATTAACATCAGGTGCGGTTCTAAATATCGGTTATACTCTCAGGCCTGGCACCGAACCTCGTAAGTGTGTGCGTGTGTATGTGTGGCGGGGGTTAAAAAAAAGTATTAAAACGCACGCCGCCATGTTTGCTCGATCCCCGGGAAAAAGATAGACATTCTGTCCCGTTTTTTTTTTTTTAAAAAACTTTACTAACGAAAGACTTTGATGTGTGACAGTTAGCTAGAAAAACAGGAATTATGAAAATTATTTTAGCGAATACGGTAAATAAACCCTATCGGCCACGCGGACAGCGGAACCCGTTGCAAAATGGCGGATCGAGACTGATACGTCCGTCAATTATGTGCAAACTATGCAATATCAAGTAAGCGGTAACCCACAGCTTCAACATGTTCATATATACCACAAATATCATAATCTTTAGATAAATATAAATATAGACGTATCATAATACCGAAACACTGCTAGCTAGGTAATGAGGGCAATTGCGTAACGGAGAAATATATATATAAATAATCTTATAACCTTAAAATCTTTGGGGATAATATTTAAAAACCAACAGCGCTACCCATGTTAAGACCTACCTCCTTAGACATGCTGCAAATTGTTTCGCTATTACGTCGCACAAGCAGAAAAACAAGGTCAGATTCGCAGAAACAGACCACGAAGGCTACAATGCCTCATTAATGAAAAGGGGGGCTGCGCTTTAGCCCCCTCTATCGGGTAGCTTTTCGACACGTGATTACGAGGCGACGTCTCCTGCAAGATGATTGGACAAAATTTCGCTCGAGTCCGACTTCCTTCTACTCCTAGACCAATTGAATTACATTTATAAAATGATGAAGTCAAACACCTGTCTCTTTAAATGGATGGACGTTCGTTGCTGTTTAGTACTCTGCGTTTGCAGTTACGGGTTTTGTGTGTTACTGACGTTAAGGAATATATGCAAATTGTTAATGCACTTGTAAATATACAGAACAATACAGTACCGTTTTCATTAATAAAAACGTCAACGTGTTATATAAAATGCAGTCATGTTGTTTGGCATGGTTGATACCGAATGGTTACGTTCAACTTAATGGCGACAGCAGTAACCCAGTGGCATGGATTAGTGTAAGATCATGAGGGGGCCGGTACCTTAGCAGGCGCACGAATGTGACCAGCAATTTTGCGTTTTTTCTTTTTGGCGCGTACGTGCACAGTCGGTCAGAAGAACCGAGAGAAACCGAGGTGCATAGAAGCATTTCTGAAAAAGCGTAATTACACAGAGGAAGTGGGTCAGATGTGGTCTTATTTTGCAGGTGAGCTTTTATATAATAATGATTCGGATAATTTGTTTAGTAGCTGTCCGTTTCAATTCAATTACTTTTATTGACAGGCTCAGGTCCGTTTATTCGACGAGATTACATTTAGCACACACTAGACGTGTGAATATGTTTTTGAAGTTGCCGCATTTCGCGGTCTTCTATCCAGCAGCGTGCAACGCGACAGTAAACCTTGTTTAGACGGCTGGTTCCTTGCAGGGGACGATGTAAGAAACGGGGAAGCGACGTCTACCGAAGTGACCAGTTACTGTGTTGCAAGGTTGCTGACAGGCGGGCATGAAGACCAATCAGACGTTTAAAATTTGCCGCTGAGGCGCATCGTGCATTATAATTGGAGATTTACCAATAGCCGGAAATGCGGAAGGTGGGATTTCCTGTAAGGGACATTCGCATACCTTCAAGTCGTTTCGTATCTCAGACATGTGTATTTATGTTGATTTTTGCTGTTTGTTCGCTTACAGACTATCAGGTACGGACATTCCCTTTTTAGGGATTCAAGTGTTTTGCAAAAAAACGCAGTATTCAGTAGTTTTGCATATCCATGTTTAAATGGCGATTTCTGACGAACTATCTTCTTAAGACTATAACGAACTGTAGAACTGTTATAGTATTCCTTATCTCCCACTATCCCACGGTTAAGCACTCTATTTGGAGTTGTTAGACTATAATACTGCTTTTGCGACGCACGATATTTAATATGTTTAATTTTCCCCTGTGATTTACACGCATGCCAAAACACTTTATGGCAATTCTTATTGGTAATGAAAATTTCAAGACGTTGTTGCCATCAACTTGCTTCTGTATATCTTTTCATCTAGGTTTTAGTATCTGTGAACGGTAACGCTTGAACTGGGGTAAAGACGAAATATTCCTGGTTCCAGAGACCTTGTTTTCTTTAGTTTTCCGTGGTTTGGAGTTGTTTAACACTGATGCGTTTGTGTAGTGCTTGGGATTTTGCATATGCTGGTGCGGTTTGAGAATGAAACCCTCATGATCGATATCGATGACATCAAAAGGTTAATTTGTCGACATTTGTAGGGCGGCGGTATGTCCTGTAAGTTTGCCGAAGCCGCCTTAACGCTACGTCGTTAGTAAATTCTTTGTTTAAAGATATAGCTCACTTCCTGGCGATCTCCAGTCTTAGAAGGTGTTTTGCGTGGAGTGTGTCACCGATGTATGTAAAAAATATATTTGCTGTTTGTCACTAAAATACAATGATCAAGTTATGGGGTGCTGTGAAACACAGGGAGGTGTGTGCGCATAGACCCAAAACAACTGACCTTATTTTCATTTTCAGGTGGGAAACATCTGTTGCTCTGTGGAGAGTAAGGTGCAACAGTATCTTCAATTGCTATTTTCACATTTAATCTCAAACAGATTACTAGCAATCCATCATCTGCGGTTGTAAGTAAAGGGTAAGATACAGTATTCTAAAGAGAAGTTGCCCTCTTCATAGTCTGTCTTCTCTGTGTGGATCTGTAACTTTCAATGTCCTATACTTGCAGTCTAACATTTCATGTATGTTAATGTTTAAGGATCCCCCCCACCCCCACTCTCTCCCTCGTACTTTGGGTTGCTGATAGCATCCTGCCGGCCATGGGAAAGAAGACCCTGCAGCACCCAGATGTGGAGGAGGAGTCCTCGAGTGAGGAAGAATACGTGGTGGAGAAAGTCCTGGACCGGAGGGTGGTGAAGGGCCGTGTGGAGTACTTCCTCAAGTGGAAAGGCTATTCAGAGTGAGCGCTGCCTGCAGGCTAGCTAATGCAGCTAGTTAGATTCAGTGTTTCTTCACAGTGACGGTTCTGATGAGTGAAGGATTGGGGGAGGGGCTCTCTGTTTCAGAAGAACATGGGTACTTCATCTCTTCATTCTTGGATAACTTTTTATAGGGACTCCATTAATAGCCAGTGGGTATTAATGGACTTCGGATGTTTACCTTGGGGCAGATTTCGTGGGTGGGAGGGAAGACGGAAGACCCAGATATCTGCATTGTTGCACCCTGTCCTCAGTGTATTCATTGGCAGACACTCGCCTAAGTATGAATTTGACATGGTAGTATTTTTACAGTATGCAGGTGCTGTGAACAAGAAGCAGTGACAGATATTTCTTATGAACCATAATAATGTCATGACTGACTTCTGTTTGTGTTCCCCATAAAATTGATTATATTAAAAGATTTATTAAAGTAAAACCTTATGGTAGATGCATTGCAGTACCAATACTTTTCCTCATAATGGGAATCGTGTGGTTCATGAAAGAATTGGATTTATTAAAGAATTGTGCTTTCAGGAGACTCATTGCCTGTTAACAAAAACTGTGGTAGCTGGGAAATATGCAGTGATGTAACTGTAGAATGGTACTGGCTCACTGAACATCTGGCATTAATTACAGTATCGTTACTGTCATATTTAACTACGCTTGGCATCACAAGGCCTATTAGTTAAGGTCATGTTAATATGCTGCTTTTGAGCATAAATCAAGTCAATGGATAAAATCCCAACTCTGCATTGCTATTCCTATTTTTCTTGTCCTTTTGGTAGGAAACACAACAGCTGGGAGCCAGAGAAGAACCTGGATTGTTCTGAGCTCATTGCAGAGTTCATGAAGACCTACGTGAAAGCTGGCACTGGAGATGGGCAGCCGAAGAGCGCGGGGCAGTCGGGCGCACATTCAAAGGAAAGCTCTGCCACCAAGAGGAAGATCTGCACCAAGGATGACGACGAGCAGGAGGGTTCCACGCCGAAGAAGAAGAAGGAGGTCGGTGAGAGTGTAACCAGAAGGGCTCCCGTTGGTGCCTTGTGCATCGGGTCAAGTGTCACTGTCATTACAGAGAAATGAGATGTTTCCTGTTGCGTTGGGTCAGTGGCCAGAGCAGTAAAGACCAACTTTTAAAATATACTGCAGGATGACGTTCTGATTGCAAGGGGATTTGAGAGGGGACTGCGGCCAGAGAAGATCATTGGTGCAACGGATTCATGTGGGGATTTAATGTTCCTTATGAAGTGGTAAGTGTGAGTGTGTGTGTGTGTGTGTGTGTGTGTGTAAAATGTCCCCCCCCCCCCTTGCAAAGAGCCAGTCACACACTTGTTTGTTTTGTTTCTTTTAAGTCTAGTCAGGAATCTGATTACATCAAGTGGCTGAAAGTCTCCATATTGATTTAACATTTTAAAAATCAATCAGAGAATCTTCTCCTCTGTGTCCCACAGGAAAGACTCCGACGAGGCTGATCTCGTGCTGGCCAAAGAGGCCAATAAGAAATGTCCACAGATCGTCATTGCCTTCTACGAGGAGCGTCTCACGTGGCACGAAGACGGGGACAAGGAGAAGGGCGGGGTGACCGTGTGACCGTCGCCTTGTCACTTGCAGGGGCCCCATGCAGAGCGGGATGTTTATTTGTAATGTTTGCTTTATTTCTTTCCAGGTGATAATTGACTGGTATTAATTTTGTATTTCATTTCATTTTCTTTTGGAGGACTTGTTTCCCCTTCCTGTTTAGCCAAGTCCATCCTCCTCTGCACCGTTCACCTTCTACAGTGTTAGTTGGACTTTTAAAGAGAATTACTCTATCCCAGTCTGTCAGGTTATTCTGCCCAATTCTGTTTTATGTGATGCTGTGAACTAAACATCACACTTTTCCGCCCTTTCTTTTGAGCATTTTCATGTGGTCACTCTGACTTTCGTTCTCAATTATTCCACTGAATAATCATGTTCCATTGTGGAATTAACTTGTTTAACCATAGGTGCTCAAATGTGATTTCTTAAGCAAATTAATTTTTTTATGTGTTGGGAACTTCTCTGCTCACACAGAATGCTGTCTTCTAGCATCCTGTGTTATTGGAGTAAAACACAAAGTGAATATTCTGAATCATTGAATATTCGTGTGTAAATTTGGTTGTGTAAGTCATTTACACATTGAGAACAAAGTGACAGGGTTATATTTAAAGCTCAAAATTCTTGCTCAGAATTGTTGCTATAGCCAAATGATACAGATCTCACTATTTCGTTAACACTTGGGGGGAGGGGGAAATGTCTATTTCTAATGAAAATCTATAGTTTTTCCATGCTGTTTGCTTATAATTAAGTGGCACTATGAAGTGACATTTTGTATATGACCAGCACAAAGAATTCATATGTCATTTGTGCTGTTTTAACAGTTTAACAGTGTAACCCTGAGCGTGTCGCGTTTCCACCGGGGCCGAGTGCCGGTCTCCTGAAGGCTTCAGAACATCTCATTTTCTCCTTAAAACAATCCTTGGTGCCTGTCCTCTTCTCAATTTCATAACATTGTAGCCTCCGTGTTTTTTATTATAATTTTATAGGATTTCTAATACCCACTTCTGTCAGCTTTATTCTTTTCTTATATACACTGTTTTATTTAATATGAGCGGTTAAGAATGTACAGTTTTTGAAATGCTGTAATATTGGAAATCTGACAAAATCCTGTGGGGGGGGGCAAAGTAGTGGTTTCGAACGGGATTTAGTTCACCCTTAAATATGCCGTTATGGGTCCTGCCGTGGGCAGAGGTGGCCCCATTTCTGGGTACTTGCTGCTGAGGTTGTCCTACACACGATCATCCAGAGCTTCAGCCTGATTTTAATGTGCAGAAAGTGTCTCCGATTAAAACGTGCCGCCATTCATTCTGAATTATTTGTGTATAGATCCCTTGGTGTCTGTCATTTGTATGTTCTGTAATTGTAGTAAACAGAGTTTTTAATGTTGTGGTACCTTTGTATTTGTGCCAAAGAGGAGTGTGTTGCCATTTGAGTTACACAATGGGTTTGGCATTGGTTTTGTGTGATTGTCTTCAGATAATTACTTTGTGTGATATGTATCGCTTATTATTGCTTATTTTGAAGTGAAGTTGCTGTATGCAACTTAACGTAAATGCTAGGACCTTGCTAAATAGTTAGGTTTTAGTTGCTGTTCCACTAATTTTTTTTATTCAGCTCTATTTACAGAAGTGCAAGAAGGCCTAATGGTCAATAATGACTTTCACGTTCAACCAGTAGAGGGAGCCACAGTACAATTTTATACACTCAACCAGGTACTCAGAAAAAAAATGTAGGGTTTAATCACCTAGAAGTTAATTTTTAATTAATGGCTGTTCTAGACGTTTAGAAGCTTTTCAGTAATAAAAGGGAATTCTTACATAATGTTTTTGTTCAGCCATCCATTTAACCAGTCTAATTTTATGGCACTGAAATTCAGCAATATATTTGATGTACTTAGATTGCAGATACATTTTTTTCTTAAATATCTTAGTTTTCCAGTTGCTCAGAGATGATTATTTTTTATTTCAAGCAGCAGTATTTAAATGAATAATTTTATATCCCGAAAGCATGCTTTTACAGTAATTTTGATTAAATTTCTTTTTCTGAAACTGGCAGAATGAGTGATGTTAGCAGTTGGCACCAGAGCATATGGTTCAGTCTCGTGTTTGTGGACGGAAGAACACAGCTCAGTTCTGTTACTGTTCGTGTGACTGGAAGGGAGATTCCCTGGATGATCTTGGACCTGGATAGATGGTACTACATAATATCTGCTGTGAAGTTTATTTACAGTGCAGCCTGTGGCCTTCAAGTACCATAGCAAATGTTTAAAAGGAGACCACGCAAGAACCATCCATCAAAACAATAGAGGACAGGACAGGGAGCCTGAGTGCCGAATGCGAAAACGCCCGCAGCAGTACTGCTGAAATGGGACTTTTAAAGCTGAGTTGGAGTTTGGGTTCCAAAATGCAAACCCTGCCCCTTTCTGCGGGAAGCTGCTACAAAGTAAAAGTCCAGTGTCCTGGGCTCCTGTAACTAGCCATATTTCATTGAAGCCCCTTGTCGTAACGTTAGAGTTAAAATCCTTCTAGTTTGGTCTTGCTCAAATTCCCTAGTGTTATCAGCTGCTAATTTACAGTGCGGGTGTGCACCCTCACAAAATGCAATTCTATGTCCTGAAAATACCTCTGTCCTCTCGGGCCAAGAAAAAGATGAACTGGCATGTGTTCCCCATCTCTGTCTTCCCTTCCGTTACCTTTCACTGGGATTTTCTGCATACCTGCTCTGCTCAGAGGTGATGGAACTCTCTGGAAAAAACTCTTAAGGGAATGTCAGATTGCCAGTAAATTTTCCCTAACTCTTTTTCCCAGTACAGGAAGTGATGCGGAGATATTTCTGGGTCACGTATATAGGGCTGAAGACTGCTGCATTGAGGAAAACGACATAGACTGGGGTAGCGGGTCATTGACATAGAATATCGTACAAAGGAAACATTTTTAAAAATTTGCGAATAAAATGATCATGAGAGAACGCAACTGTGAGACCCGTGGCCGTCGTTAGGTCCGATCGCTTGGCGCTATAGACCGGAGGATTTTAAGCCTATGGTTCTGAGTACTTTAGCCTCGATGCTAATCTTCCTTCAAAAACAAGTCAAGCCCCAGGTAAACTTGACTTAGCCCCTGGTGGGAACCATAGTAAGAGATGACCAATAACTAGGATTGTGCTCCAGAGTGCAAAAATGACATTGAGGATACACAGATCTTCATGTGACAGAAGCACACAGAGATTTCAGGGTTAATTACAAAGAAACCTTCAGGTCACGCATTGTCCTGCTTTCCGGGATTTTTTACTGCTAATTCAGCTTTTGCCTTGTAGCCTGTGGATGCCAGGGAAAAGCTAAAACACTGCATTGACTTGCTTTTTTAAATCCGACCAGAATCCCTGAGACTTTGGCCAAGGCAGCAGAGGCTCGGGTGCTAACCAGCGACATAGAGGGTTAGAATAGAGTAGCGATAAGTAACGACTTCTACAGCAGCTCTAAAATCCAACATCATCATAACTACAAGAGGAGTTACAGATTCTATGCAGCGCCCACCAAGCCACTGTGCTGGTTTGAGTGGTTACTTTGTAAACGTGGATGACCAGTACACTGTAGGTCTCAGGGCCTTCAGGCACTGTAAGGTGGAGCAGATCTTTTAGAGGGTCAATCCTGGGTGAAGCACCAACCACCTAATGATGATTCTGATGAATGATCTACTAAATGGCTTTCTTTTCTGATCGGTGCTCCACGGTAGTTCCAGAGATCACTTAGATTTGCTGAGCAGGAGATTTTGGTGGAAACTCTGAAGGGTTTCTGTAATAGTCACCTGTACTTATATTTAAGCCCGGGGTCCATGCATGCGCAACAGCTGGGGACGGAGGAGGAAGGTCCTTTGAATGGTAGCTAATTGGCAAAGCACTTTCTTTTGAACACTGAAATCTGCATTTTGTTTTCCAGGCGCCTAAGGAGGAGAAATCACAATCAATAAATAACCTTCCTGTTCAAGCAATTTTAAATGCATCATTTATGAAGTGCCCCCTTTTTGCTGGAGACGTGTAGGTTGTTTAAAGAATATTCTGTACAATAATAATGTGAGGGGTATTAAAGATTAATGTAATTACACGTGTAAAACTTATCTACTTTACATATGGCGATTCAATTTAAATTAACCCTTGGGCCGACCAAGAGATTTCCCAAGGACAAAGACGGCTTTGAATACAGGACATATAGTGCCGCATTGCCAAGGACCATCGTTAAAGTTGCTGCACAATTTTTATTTTAAAAACTCGAGTCTTATGCGGGGCCTATAGTTTAATAGCCGTCTCGTCCACCGGAGCCTTGCTAAGTACGGAAGACATGATCAAGGCTGCTGTTGACGAAGCGGCGAGTGCAAAGTTTAGCCTGCTCACCCCCACCGCCATTCCCATTCTGGCTGAGGAAAGGAGTTATTGATGCTATAAAAGGTAGATAATGCATTGTTAACTAATTCTGTCTGCTCAGTGCTGATATATCCCTCGCTTTAAATCTCTGCGACTGCTATAAAATGCAAATGTTAATGCTGGGATCATTTTTACGGGATGGAAGTAAAGGCTGGATGATGGGAGCGGGCGAGCCGGGCCCCTCAGCGGGTCAGCCGGCGCTCGCCGTCCGTCTGGCCTCGCCGTGCCGATCGTAACCTGAGACTAATGCAAATAGAAATTTTCAAATACACCAGCCTTGGAGATTTCCTACGCCGTAAAGCCCAGATGGGAGCTTTAGGGGCTTTGATATACGCCAGATGTAAATCAGGAGGCTAGATATTTATGTTTTATAGAAAATTATTTAAATATTTATGGAATTTCTTAAATATGAATGGGAAACATGGCCTTTGCATTGTTTTCGTTCCTAAGTAGTCTACAGAATATTAGACAAAATTGGAGCAGAAAACTGTCAAAATTATATTTCAGTTGTCATGCAAGATATTATGGTTGAAAGAATGATGCCCCTCCCCCAAAAAAGAGAATAGGGGAAAAGTGGATTCAAGGATTTAACCATCAATGCTCCCAATATGGCCGCTTTTGCATATTAAAAATGATGAGAATGTTGGTTTCTGCGTGAAACGTGATATTAACCGCAAAAATATTTATTCAGTCCTGATTGGAGTCACGCCTGTTATAACCTTTTCAGCTTCAAAATATTGATCTGGGACTGATATTCAATTACGCAATGCCATCTCCCAGCAAATGACTGATAATTTGTGTCCTGCCATAATTCTGAACTTGTCCATACGTTGTAATTGGGCCGTAAATTAATCCGAAGAAAAATAGAAAAAGCAGGGATCAAAGACTGATCCAATTAAAAGCACCTAATAAATCACAGCTAGAGAGACTGTACCTGGTCTTTTTGAACAAGTCTGCCAAACTGTATCTAAAACAGAAGGCTGAGTTTAGTATTTACTGGCTATATCGAGAATATAATATGTGTCACCTTATTTGTTGAGCTACTGTTATAGTCCCATAGTATAATACACGCCGACCATTTTACTGATGTAGAGATTTCTTAAAATATAACGCTGACGATGTCACGATATGGTCATGCTGGCGCATAAAAACCGGGACAGTGCTGTCCTCTGTCTAGCCCGCCGACGCCTCGCACCGTCTATACTACTAGCTGTTGTAAGTGCATGAAGCCTAATTAGCTGGGCGGAAGTCCTAAACGCCACAGTAAATAGTGGAATAATCAATAGTGGAATAACCCGGAAACGTAAGCAAAGACCGTTGCTGCTGGTGGTCAATTGGTTGAGGAGTTTGGTATTGAATTGAAGGGCTTTGTCTGCAGCCAGCCAAAACGATGATCCCCGAAAAGTTCATTAAAAAACAGTGATGCATTTCTGACTGGATGTAAAATGACTGCTTCTGAATTATTATATTCTTTAATAATCGCACTGTTAAACACAATTGCGACTATCCTTATTCCATAACATGAATGAATAATATCCATTATATTGTATGTGTAATAATAAATTTGTACGTTATAGAAATGAATATTTGGTAGGTGTGAGAATGATTATACTAGAAAGCACTTCCACAGTTTGACCAGCAGAGGGCAGAATTTAGCCAAGCAGCATGAAAGGCAGCATTAACACCGCTAAGGACCAGTCAGGTGCTTGCAGGTGTTATAGGAAGCCGTGATATTAAACGGAAATAACAATTCACGTTAACCACACTGCGCCTTTTTCTATCACCAGCGTGCTGACATGCAGTATCCAGTGAGCATTCCTGACGTCTGTAATTTGAGCTCTGTCTTGTCGTTTCCCCCTGTTTTTATAGAGGTTTCTCTGAGGTCTGTCGTGAGTTTCGTCCCTGTACATCTGCGAGCGGCTGTAAATGCGGTGAATATTTTCTGTGGATCTCCTTCCCCACAGCTGCTTCCAAAATTTCTGTGTCTGCCTATCTGGTGCTCTTCTTTAGACAAACTGGGATTAACCACCTTCTGACAGGCCCCCACTGAGCCCCCAAATGAATCACATGACTCATACACGTCTGCTCCCACCTTCTGCCCCCTCACCCCACCCCTTTTGTCTCCCATACAGTTCGTCCATCTATGGAAAAATAGAAAAATGAAAACTCCCCAGCATCAGTGAGCTCCATCTCCACCTGCCCCCCCCCCCCCCACCCCCATTTGTCGGCGCCTCTTAAAAATTCGGCTTTATTTGAAAAATCACCACAAGTGTCACCTGAGTGTTCTGTCTCCTGTGAAACTTTACAGTGAGGTTTTCTTTTTTTCCCGGAGGAGAAACCTTCATTTCCAGCTGATGGATGTGAGCTTTGGCCTCTAACTAGATACCACAAACAGACCAGCGGAAATCCATCAGGGGACTGCTGAAAGATGGGGGGGTATATTTAGTGCATGTTGGAACACCTGAACAAGGCCTGTCTGTTTTCGGCCCCCGGATTAGGGTGTGTAGTACGGGTCTCGCTTATTACTGTCTTGGCTGTCAGAGCCTGTGGCCCAAACATCCCAGGCAGAAGCTCTGGTATCTTGAAGGACCTGCTGATCTTCACCTCGGCTCTTCGCTGTGCTGCCGAGCCTCCTATGTAATTATCCTGGGAAGATGAAAAATAGGTGAGGCTTTCCGGACTGACTCTGAAGGTCCCTGCCAAGCAGCTTTCAGAAGACAATGAAGGCATGATTTATATAGTTACACTATATGCTTGTCTACTTATTTATGCTTATTAATGAATTATGTAACAATTGTACTTCTGAAAATACGTTTTAAAATTAAATCTAAAAAAGAATTAAAATTTTAAAAGAAACTCAAATTACTGTGCTCTTCTAGCATAAAATAACAAATTTAATACCTTTGTAGTTTCAAATTAGAAAACAAACTGTGAGTTTTCTGGAGAATTAGCTTTTCTGCATAAAAATTTGACAAATATGTTTGCACAGGTACATTGGGGTGCTTCTACTGGCCAAACACATCTAGCTTGGGGGGGGGTAACAGGGCAGAGGTAGCCAAGGTGCAGCACCCCTCCCCTGCAGCTCGGGGTCGAGGGCGCAGACATGTGGCTTTTTTTGTGAGGCTGGGACTTAAGCTGCCGCCCGTCTGATCACCGACACCGCACCATGTGGACATTTATAAATGTGTGTTTTACTGTTATTTCTGCTGATTTTATTTGTGAATACCCACACATGAACAGTTTAAAAAGAGCTCTATGAGGTGTCACGCATGTGCCATTAACTTGGTTTAATTGCTCGCTTCTGGTACCCGGCCAAGTAATGATCACGCTACTGATGAGGTTCAAACTAGAAGCCCAAGTCTGTAAAATTAGTAGTGCTGCGTGTTAACTTATAAAAATAGTTGTTCTTTGTTTTTCTCTTGTTTGTCCATTTTCCGTAACTTATCTAGTGCAGAGTTACAGAGAGGGTTGGAGTTAGAGAACCCGAACCCTATTCCAGGACACCCCAGAGATATAGTGCATATTCCTTAATTTTTTAGAAATAAATTCTGAATAAGTTCAACAGTGTTTTTTTTTAATATTCACTAGGCACAAAATGTTGGCTTGGCTTCCACATGTACGGTACTATTTTGATAAGTAAGCTGACAGTAATTCCAAGAATGTGTCATGTCGATCTGTTGTCTGTTCATCAAAAACACACAGACCATGTTGCCATGTAATGAGCAGATACTCGTTTGATTTTATGTATCAGTGCTGAGAGAAGGTTGTTTTCACGATCTCTCACTAGGCTATATATAATGCTTTTGGCTGAAAGAGTAATGCGGAAAAGCACTGGAATATGAAATGATCTCTTGCTATGTGAAGCATTTGGAAAATATCGTGCATTAGGTGTTAATTTTATATGCACTAAATCTAAAGACCTGGTAGGAAGTCATCAGCACACTCGGTGCCAAAGAAAGCGTTTTCATTCCCTTGCAAATGTTGGGCAATGAGAAAACATGCTTTAAAACATTTAACTGCGCCCTTTTACTGTCGCCTTTGGACGTGCCGGTGCTGCGGGGAGGTAAGATGACTGCTGCGGGTCGTCGGCGGATCTCCGGGCAAGTCCTTTCCATCCGTTTTCTTGGACGTTTGCTGCTTCGCTGGAGTGGATCTAATCCAATTCGGTCGTGCAAATAGTCTTCGCTTCTCTACCAAAATGAGGCGAAATGCAATTAGTGCGACCTGATCCTTTCACGACAGGCTGCTGAGGTAAAACCAGGCTCCTGAATTAATTGCGATTAATTTAGAGCTGAAGGTACAATCCGATTAAAGTCTAATGCTTGATTGATCCAAATGGGTTGCCTGGGCTTCTAAATTACAGTGCTACAACCTGGTCCCAGCTATGGATCGGCTGAGCAGTCAAGCAGCAATTAAAGCCCCGAACTCGGGGCCGTCTGGATGCACATTTGTAAACCCTAAGTTACTCTGACTGAAATAGGTAATATGGATATAAATCAGGGGTAGCAAATGCATCTCGGACTTGGCTGCGGAGGAGAGGGGTGGGGCCCGGCTGGACTGTAATTCCAGCAAGGTCCTGTTGTAAAGTGAGTGGTACAGAGGGGTCACCCGGAGGGGTCACTGGTTATGGTGGGAAATAGATTTAGCATGTGTGTCAGGCACGTATATCGGGTTCCCTGAGGCCGCGTAGCTCTCTGTGGGGTATATTAGCTAGATGAAGCCAGACTCTGTGCCCAGTTGGGCATGGGCCCAGTTTGGACAGAGGCACTGGCTTATCGGGTCCTTCCAGGCGGGAGGTTTTACGACGTAGCACTTTTGCAGGAATTCCATTTTGAAACGGTGCAGGAGCCTTGGCCCAGTGTCTCCTTTCCGCAGTGTTGCTGGTGAAAAGTGCTAATCCAGCGCCATTTGAGGCCGACGTGAGAACAAGCCCTGGCTGGCCAGCAGGCCCCCCCCCCGCCTTGGCAGGCCTCCACCCAGCCTCAGTGCCGCAGCCCCACAGTAACACGCCAGCCGACGGCACAGACACCTCCGGGAATCCGCTCAAGTTCAGTGAATGCGGTACGTGACCCCGACGTTATCCAGGTAATATATTTAGGGACACGTAGTGAAAACATATCCTGTTCCATTGCTTACGCTGACATATTTTAGCCATATTTTCAGCCATATTCGTTTGTTCTCTTCCCATAAAAATAAGCTGCAGTGCTATTATTCACATGTAGAGGGCGTCGGAGGGGCATGGATACCCTGGCAGATTCAGGGGGCCCAGCACTTCACAGGGGCCCCTGCATACATAAAAGCATACATGCAACTAAGTGGGGGAGGGGCAGAATTTCTAGATACACCTCTGTGCACAGTAATCATTTTACAGTATTTACCCCAAAACAGTGTTAATCGCTTTATTATGGTACTGAAAACTTTCTTTGCAGGATACAGTGCATTATGCCGGAATCTCTCCGTGGGAAATGGCATAAGATCATCTCTCCGATGCATGAGGGCGTCTCTCCCAGCTTTTTCTGTAAGCAGACGAGCAGATCCGGAGTGTGAACCGTTGTGGCGTCCTGCATGGAACAGCTGCTGGCTGATGCCCAGGTCACGTGACCCGCAGATCTGCGATTAGTACGAACAGGTGTGAGTCTGGTCACTGTGTGGAGCAATAAAGGATTATGAGAAGATTGGGCTGCAGGCATCGTGCAGTTTTGTCGCTGTAGTCATTTGTCGCTGTAGCCATTATTATTGATGCAAACCAAAGTCTTTTTGCCTTTTTCCCCCATGTTAGTACTGTGGCGCGTAGTTTGAAGCAGGTTAAGCTCATGTGGACTGTGCTGATGGCTTGTGATTGCAGGTTTCTGCGTGAAGGGTGACACAAAAGAGAAAAGAGAAAGACGGCATTAAATGTTGACACCCAAAAAAATTAATTCCAGACTGCTGCCTCCAGCTCACTGCCCTGTCAGTTCCTTAGCCTAACGGGAATGATACGGTCTGAGAACAGACCGGGAGAAATGTGATGAGAACATTTTATATTGATATTATAAATGCTATAACTGGGTCGTAATCATTCTGAATGGGAATTGTCTTCAGGAACGTAGAAAAACCAGAAGTTTCCAGTAAAAGGATTTTTATACTGTTGGCTTTTTTCCTGTTGTGTTTTTGTGCCTTTTGCAAGGAATATAATTGCCTGTAATATCTGATCCTACATTCAGAGTGAGTGAATACTGGTATGACCTCTGAAGTCCTGTGTAAACTAACAGACTGGCTAACGCCCCCTTGCCCCCCCACCCCGGCACTGCTCGTCCAGCTCTGTGCTGGCTTCCGGTGATCCACAACAGGCCCATGGGGTAATCACCCCCGCGTGGGGGTGGGCGGCCCATCGCACAGCATAGATTTGAGCCCTTCCCCAAACTGCCATCTGCCCCGTTACCCCCAAGAAAGGCATTTGTGAGGCCTGGCGGGGGTGTGCCCGAGGACGGGTATAAAAACCGCACACACAGCAGATGGTCTCCATGAAGCCCCCCAGCCCCCCCCCCCCCGTCCCTCTGCGCACGCATGCTGTCCGCCGCGTGAACCCGACCACGGCACGTCGCACTGTCCCCAGTCTGAAGACGCGTACGCCCCTCCATTCCCGGGTTTGCCACATGGGCCGCTCGCCCCCGACTGGCCATGTGTAATCAATATGCCAAGATTAACCATGTGGCTCTAACGTGGCATGGCCCGGCTGTACGGGAGCGGGAGCAAGCGGGAGCGGAAAGATGTGGTGTGTGTTTCCACTTACGACCTTCAGGGCGGCGGCGTTGTGTCGCCACCTGCTTCTCTTTAGCCAGCTCTGGAAGCGCTGATGGAGTTTAAAGGGAGGGGACCAGTTGGGAATGGCCGGCATGCAGACCTAGGAATCGGCCATGAAAGCGGCCTGCTGTGATTCACTACGGCCCACGCATCACCGATTTAACTCTGAATAAAGCCGCGGGGGTGGAGGTGGGGGCGGATTTCATGGTAATGAAACAAAGCTGAGCTGGGCCGCTTGTGCTCCAGACCCTTTTTGTGAAGGAGCCGCTCCTTGCCGTGCAGTGTGAGCGAGCCGCTCCTTGCCGTGCAGTGTGAGCGAGCCGCTCCTTGCCGTGCAGTGTGAGCGAGCCGCTCCTTGCCGTGCAGTGTGAAGGAGCCGCTCCTTGCCGTGCAGTGTGA
>JABFEB020000085.1:1549379-1562685 GCA_019775895.2 Stomatorhinus ivindoensis | reverse complement strand
CACTGCAGACGAACACAGCCAAGCCTCAGTAATGACTCCCATTGCTCTCTGTGCCGCGTTATTAATTAGTTCAATGATCCTTGCCGACGGGACCCGGACTGTGAGTTAGAATCCCTGCCATCGCCCCCACCCCAGCAGCAAGACACGCCCGGCCGCTTTGGCGGCCCCCGAGCTTGGGGAGATGGGCTCGGCGTCGCTGCCGCAGGACGCTGTCCCGCTAGGGGGGAGGGCAATGGCGTGAGACGGGAGGGAGCGGGGTCCTGGGCGTCGGGGGCGGGGTCCTGGGTGTCGGGGGCGGGGTCCGGGGTGTCGGGGGCAGGGTCCTGGGCGTCGGGGGCGGGGTCCTGGGCATCAGGGGCGGGGTCCTGGGCGGGGCCGGTAGTCTCTGCGCGGGTCGCTGGCCACGTCGGCCTCGCGGCAGGAAAACGCTGCGTGCAGCACAGCGGTTACATCGCTCACGCTTCTGTCATCGCCGTCTTCGCGACACGGGAGAGCCGAGCTGTGCCACGCGATCGTCAGAATAAAAAAGAAAAGAGCAGATAATTCAGCCGTTTTCCACATCGGTACTAATTATGGCTGATAGATTATGTTTCTTTACATACAGAGTAAATATAGACATGCACACAAATACATGGGGACAGATAAACAAGCAGCCAGCTCTGTGTTAATAAGGCAGCCTGTCTTTGTACAGCGGTCTGCTGTGGCATATGGCGGAGCCAGTTTTCCCTCTATCAGCATCCTTGTCCTCTGTGAGGTCAGCAGGAGGTGACCTCTGACCCCTGAAGTCACAGACACACAGTGGCATTTCCGGTCCAGCTGACCCCTTCCCTCCATGGCCAGGTGCCTCTGCCCAGGCTGGCACAGTGTGCGGATCTGCCGCTTCGAGCTCAGAGCGGCTCGGGTCCGGTCCAGTCGGCCTTGGCGGGCACCGTGGAACACGGGCGTCCGGACGCCTGCCCACGTTTCCATGGCGACAACTGGGCACAGAGTAATTATTGATTAGGTAGCAGGTGACCTGCCGATGACCCTGCACTGCGCGCGAGTAAAGGACAGGGAGTTAGGGGGCGCCACCTGCCTGTCAGAGCATCAATACTGTGATGAATGGAGGCGACGGTTATTAAGGCAGAATTAGAGCAGAGAGGGGGCTCAGGGGGGTAGCGGGGTGTGTGTGTGTGCGTGTGTGTGGGGGGGGCTGATAAATGATGGTGCAAGCAGTTCCTCTGTGGAGGTTAGGGAGCTGGATGGTACAGACCTGGTATTATTGCTCTTTATTACTGTGAAGGGTCCCCATGACATCAGGGAAGAGAGGGGTGCTTAAGGTAGGGCCAATATTCTGCATTGCACCCCCCCTTCCATACGCATTTGGGCAGATCTGTCTCTTTGTGTTCGCCGGTCGCTCCTTTTCTTCGCAACCTGGGAAAAACCCTCCATGAACAGTTACACAATTTCCTTTATAAAAACATGATTTTCTCGGATTTGTTTTCCGGTAATGAAAACTCATTAACTTATAATATTTTTTTTACAATATTTTTATTCAGGGTAACAAAAAAAAGCTAAATGAGGAAATTACCTGGAGGCAAAATCTGGAGAAAAATGCGACAAAACGTAACGGTCATGCTAAGAAATATTTTAATGCGAGCAAGCTTAGGAAAATGAATCTTTTGGGTTGTTTTTAAAACGTTTTCTCATTAGGAGATAAAAATGTAACGGAGGTAATGATGTACCTTCTAAAGGTGGAAGTGGTACAAATAGATGCGTTTTGGGGATTCATTAATAAAAACTCCAGTGCAGCGCTGGATCCGGCATGAATACAAATGGGGCTCCGGGAAGCAGGTAAATTATGGTATTTTTGAGCTGTGAATTATACTAATCACCTCGTTTTTTTTCACCTGGCAGTCTATTCATTGGTATTTTCGTTAACGTCACTGCCAGCTCCCCAACTGCACTGTTTTCGTCACACTGCAGGGATCATTTACCATGGAAACGAGCCACCCAAACCAATCCCCTTCCATCCCCTGTCACCCACATCCTCACATATCTGCCTGCATTCCAGAGTTCCCATCTGGTGCTGTTAAATTGTATGTTTTTGCACCATTTTCCTGAAAAAAGTGGCACATTTCAGGTTTCGGGCATGGATTTTAATTTCTGCCGCGGCATATGATTGATGTGTGTACCTAATCCCTTTGTATGGCATAGAGTCTAAATAATTTATATTTAATTTCTCAACACTAGCTCATTAGAGAGGGTCAGATAGAGAAGGTCTTTTCTCTACCAGGGCTTATTACTATAATGTCATAGTTCATGACCTGCATTGCTACTAACTAAATTTTCAATTATTCTTCACAATTATTTCAAAGTCTGCATGCTGTGTGAATCTGTCTATTTAACTGGCCTCTTTTAACCTCTCTTGGGACCCTAATGTTGCTCAGCACTCTCCGTTGCTAGAGTGTAGCTGCCTTATTTTCGCCAAGGAGGGCAATTACGGTCCGCCTTAGCGTCAGCACGACCTGCTTGTGTGACCCTGAGCCCCGAGTGAAACGGGTGTCACCTCTGCTGGCGACCGGGGGACATCTCTCCTCCAGACAGCTGTACATGGTCATTCTCATTCATCTGCTTTGTGTTCAGTGAGCCGCTTCTCGCAGGGATGCAGTAGGCGTGACGCTTCATGAAGCAGACACTCATTGGCCAGGTAATGTGCACCTGCTTGTTAACATGCACCCCCTACTCCTGCAAAGCGTACGGCTGAATTCCACACATAGAGGATACATACCGAAATGAGAGCCTTGGTGTCTTTTTCATACAAGTGATTTTGAATGTGACTGTGGGTGCCATGTTGGTTCAGAGATCTGACATGCTGCAGTGCTGCTGTTTCCAGACGATGGCCAGCATGGTGGGACTGTTTCCTCACACCTCCAAAGGTTGGGGGTTCGAGTCCTGCCTCAGGTCTGTGTGGGTGGAGCCTGCGTGTCCTGCCCATGTTACGTGGTTCACCTCTGGGGACTCTGCTTTCTCCCACACATCAAAGACATCCAGTTAAGCTAATTGGCATCTCTGTATCGCCCATAGTGTGTGATTGCGTGTGTGTGTGTGTGTGTGTGCATGGAGGTGCCCTGTGATGGACTGCCATCCTGTTCGGGGTGCAGCCCAGCCTTTTTTTCCTATGCTGCCTGACTCAAGCCCCCCTCCCCTTATGAACATGACCAGGGTAAGTGGTTAGAAGATGGATGGATGGATGGTACAATAACACCTTGTAAATGAGAGAGGTCAGGGGGAATGGCCAGATTCATTACATTTAACAGGGAGGCCACAAGTATAGAACTATCACCTCAGAAGAACAGTAGTGTGCAGAATGGCTTCAACATACAACATACCCTTGGAGTAGTTCTAGAGGAAAAAGTAGGTTCTACCTGGTACCAACTAGGTATACCTAATAATGTGGCAATTGAGCAAATTGAGCTGCTCTTTTATCTATAAAGGAAAGTGAAAGTAATTAACTTAATAAACAGCTAAAATTGAATGACTTTTATTGACCAGAGTTACACACGCATATACACCACCTGTATGTATTCTTTCATGATTGGAAAATAGTGTGTGTGTGAATATATATATATATATATAAAGCCTAAACACACACACACATATATAATGTTTTATAGATTATATCATCTTACCATTAAAGATCTGATTAAACCATCACTGCATCTCTGCCTATGGATAAGGTGCCAACATAGTGTGGCTTTCGTAAATGTAGACCATGAGATTTGGCCTATATATTTATGTATATTTGTCCGTTGGCCCATATTTTTCCCCAGATATCTACTTGACACTCTTAATTCACAACAGATTTCAAGGTGACTATTAATTGCACGTTTGATAAGGTTGCATGTGTGATGAATGCGGTAGTTCGTCTCGCCCAGACAATAAGAGATAAATGAACGGGCGCCCATTCAGCTGAATCACGTGTCCGGGGTACGCGGAGAATGCAGAACAAAGACCCTGGGTGTCCGTCTGCCGGTTCGCCGAGGTCTTAGCCCGGTGATCAGGAAGCGCTTCCAGATTAATTAATTGCCCACCTTTTTTCCTTTTTAAACAACATCGCTGCAGTCTTTAAACTGTCCCGACGTGTCGTTTTGTCCCGTAGTCGATCAGTCACGCAGACGCGCTCAGAGCTGTGCTCCCGCGCAGCCTTTTGTGCGCGTACTATCTCTGACGAACACGCGCAGACCCAGGCCGTATATCCTCGCACACCCTCACTTCCACGTAGCCCCACTTCAAAAAAAAAACGCTGCTCCAATGAATTAAAGGAAGGAGGTAAAAATGACAGCGGGGTTTATTGACTAAACATTACCCTGACATTATCGGATGATAGGAGATTTATTTATGAGCTGCCCGTAAAGACAGCGGGCCTGAATTATGTGTGAACCGGCTGAGGCTCAAAAACCCTGCGAGGGACTGATACCGGCCGGAGCAGCAAACGGAGGTGGAAGAGCCGAATTGACGGACCCTATTCCTGGCGATGCTCAAACCAATGTTTCTAAATGAATTAGTAAGTGAAATCAGCTCAGATCAAAGGAGCCAGCTCTGGCTGCTGCACATTAATGTGTCAGAGCCTGAAAATGATTTGTTTACATTTTTGGAAGAGACATATTTAAGGGATAAGTGCAACGCCGTTTGTAGAGGTCTATATTTGCTTTTCATGCTCATTCTCCAGTTTACTAAATATTATGATTAATGGCTGCCTGTGATCCGCGATCGCCGAAGGCCATGGACAAAGGTATTAACATGCTGTGATCTGCCAGAGCTTTCATAAGGGTAAGCATACATAATCTGAAGTATGACCCTACAAATAGAATAAGTGTGTATTTTTTTTTCTCCTCGTATGTGCATCCCTCCTGCCCCCAATCCATCTTTCTTAGGGCTCAACTAGGTCAACAAACAAAAAGAAATTATGCTGGGCAGCTGCCATTAGAGAGTGGGTAATTAGAGTGTGGTGTGGACAGCTTCGTTCTAAATAGGTAGTAAAAGCCTCTTCCATCATGCCATGCAGATGACACCCTGCAACCACGGTGCTGAAGATGACCTGAGGGGAAGGCACAGCCTTATGTGGAAATTTAATTGACCGGATTGGCTAGTAACAAGCTTCTTCTTTTTTTAATTCGCTGGGGTCAGCCATTCAGCGAGGATGACCGGCCAATGACCTTGGAGCGCTTGACGTATGAGCAGGTTTGGGTCACTTCTTGCTGCTACGGAGAGAACGATGGGATCCAGAGGGCAGGCGGGAGCTTAAATATGAGGAGCGGGGAGAGGGAGAACGGAGAGTGGGCGTGGATTTGAAACAACGGCCACCTCCATGTAAAAGAGGAAGCGAATACTCCCAATGAAGTCGACAACAACATCTGTTTTTCAATGATTGCTTATCACCCTGTACAGAGTGCATTCACGTGCCAAAGACAGTCGTGAGTCAATGATCCACCTGTGCAGCACAAGTCTGGATGTGAACATGGGGAGAACATGCAGATGTCTCTCACACGCAGCTGGTGCCAGATTCAAGCCCCCCCCCCCCCCGAGCCACTGTGCCTCCTCTTGAGAAAACGTCCTTCTTTGAAATCCTCGGTGGAGGCAAGATTGGGAAGGTCATGCTGCTTGTGCGGTGAATAGGAGGTTAAGTTCATGAACTGGGCTTTTATTCAGCCTGGAGGCTAATGGCAGGCCAGGGCACAAAGACCTGTGTGGCAGACGTGGAGCACTGGAGAATTCTACCTCCATCTCCCATTTCTCTTTCTCTCTCTCTTTCTCTCCCTTTCTTCCTTTCTCTCTCTCTCGCCCTCTCTTTCACTCCCTCCCTCCCACATTCTCTGCCTCTGCCCTTTGCAGATGCGTGATGCAGGTTCATTATGACCGTCTCCTCCAGGGTGGATCGAGAGGTTCACCTTGAATAAGACATCAGAGTTCTGTTATGCTTAATTAAGTACTCAGTGCATTGGCTAGTATGTGAAGATCTTCAGCATGACAACTTAATTGAAACTGATATATATAAGGCTACTTATTCAATCCTCACACATCAAATACACACTTGAATAACATGAATTCCTTGTTGAGAAATTCGACCCGCAGTGCAGCACCTGCAACTAGCGTGATCCTTCTTTGACGGGGGAAGCGTCTAGGGCATTATACTGCAGCATCAGCGGCCAGAGACAGCATTTACTTTTGGCTCATCAGTACGCTGGGGGAGGGGGGGGGGGGCTTATATGAAACCATCGATTCATGACACACAGGTCAAACTTGGAGACTGCAGGTCACTAAACAGTCATTTTGCTCATCCTTTAACACAGTTAAAACTCTTTGGTAAGAATGAATAACAATCATTTTTTAAGTCTTCATAAATGTCTCCAGCCAGCCTTTCCTATGTCTGACCTCTTGCTTTTTTATGTCCAAGCAGAATTACCCTGCACCTGGAGTTGCTGATTACAGCTGTTTGCTTGACACACAGAAATATGCTGAGGCCACAAGATGTCACCTGAGGCATCCAATGTTTGGTGAAGAGAACCAGCCTCAAGCAGACACTCTTACTTCTGCTGCCCCAAGGTATAGGTGTTTTTTTCAAATGAATATTTCCCTGAAGGCATCCTATTTAATGATATTGAATTATTCCACTTCATGTTGTCAAAGTTCATAATAATATTAATAATATGTTCATCAATAATAAGGGAGGCATCGGTAAATAAGAATGTAGAGCCCAATGGAAATGCTATTTTAAATGCATGAAATAAATTTCATTATGCATAATTAATATGTCTTGTGTGTATGAGTCTTCTTCTCACTAATGCGCCCGTTTCTTGTGCAGCAGACGGGATAGGAGGCATCTCTGTCCGTGGCTGAGGCTGCACCTACACGCATTTCAGCTGCAGAGGTCATCCGCTGACTTACAGTGAAGCTCAAACGTGTCACAGAACTGAAAACAACGCCTTAAGCTCACGCCAAAGGGAGCCACATTGGTTCTAAGGATCGAAGACAAATGTGACGTTTGTTTTTTCTTTGTTTAGCTTCGCTCAATAAACAGCCTGTTGTGAATACAGATGGTCCACCCAGCAAGATGGTGATGCTGTGCACTGTGTTAAATCGGAGCGCCATCCAGCAGCCCGTCAAAAGGAAAAACTCACCATACAACCATAGCAGCATTTTTTTTTTTTTTGCTATTTCTCCCCCAAAACTGTTCAATCCAATAAAAAGCCATTTTCTCACATGCTTTCCCCACACAATCCCAAGAGAGGTGATGACCACCGTATCTCCTGATGTTCCTGCTGTCAGTCACCCTCTTCTTTATGCGCCACAGGTTGCAGCCAATGCTGACTGGTTTATCACACCTGTAGGGCAGCTGTGTTACAGACGTAATCCTTTAACATCCAGACAAAACTGCGCTGTGGGCCAGTGAGAGCTGCTACCCAGGCCTCTGGTCTCTGTGCATCTTCAGCACACGCCCAGTGCAGCACAGTGTCGCCCCAACCTAGAACCATGGCATCAATCCAGCACTTACAAGCTTATAAACTTTGTTTAGCTTTGGCTTCAGGTTCTGATTTAATCATTGTATCTTTTCTGTGTTTCTAACCGTCCTGCACATTTGTACCTTTCGGAGGATATTGGGGTAATGAAAAAATGCAGTACACAATAAAAATATTTGACTGTGGCTTTATTTCTGAAACAATATATCATTCATTTGATCAAATTTAGGGTACAAGACAACATTAGTGTTTTGTCATATGATCATAACTCTATAGTATAGAAGTATAGTTTAAAGGTAATAGACTCACCTCATCTTCAAACTGGCCATATATTTATACTTGACCAAAAATGAACACAGGTTTACATTTCTGCATGAGGATCAATGCATATATTTTAGTCTTAACCAGCAAGAACAGAAAAATCAACAAAGATTGTTGACATTATTTTCTAGGGTCACTGGCCTCTCTAATACAATTATCTTTTGCTTTGAGATTCTATGACGACGGAATAACACTGAGTTTTCACATGTAACTCACAGACACCCCCATTCAGGTAATTTCTGATGCCACATCACCTGGACATAACAAAAACCTAATGCTTTAATGCTCACTCTACTACTGAACATGACGACGGCTGACTCGTGTAATGCACTGCACTGAGTATTTTGTGATTAATTGTGATTCAGTGCATAGTTATGATGATGGATATTTGTGCAAGGTAAATATTAAAAGTGCACAGAAAATGCAGGCAGAAATCTAAAGCAAACAGAACGGCAAAATGAAAAGAAAAATCGGTGCTGAATCATTAGATCAGAAATTAGTCGGAAACTGCTGATGCTGACAAGACGCAGCGCAGAGCGAGCAGCACGGCGATGGCCGTCCGGGAGACTCTGTGCGAGGACCGCAGAGGATGATGGGACAGGTCGCCTGAAAAACCAATCCAGTTTTGCACTTCATTACAAAGGCCGATCGCATTGTTAGCCCAAGCCTCTAGTGTCCTTCACCTATTCCGTTACTTTCACAAACAAACCCTTTTCCTGTCATACAAGGAGCCGTGCAGATTACTTGGCCGTATTATCACAGTTACAGTGACAGCATTCACTCTCATTGCCTTGCCTAAATCATCTTTTTCGTGTTAGCAATATGCTTATTCTTAATCACAAATCAAATTCCTGGAAATTTTCAGCATCTTGTTGGCTTGTTGTTATATCCTTGGCCTTATAAATATAGCCTTTTCATTAGGCTAAATTTTTACTTGAAATTGCCATCGCAATAGAGCAATAGGAATATGGGGGTTGAAGCCGTAATCAGGATTATACTAGTTTGTTTAGGAGACCTGAAAAGTCACAGGCACCTCGTGCTGATTTCAGGATTGGGTGACACCCCTCAGTAGGTTTCTTTACCTTTTGTAATGTGACTTATTGCCCTTGCGGTATAACCCAGCACACCAGATGACATTAAAGAATATATATAAGCATCAATATTAACCCAGTACTTACTAACTTAATTTTAATGTCTAATTTTGGTATTATCTACTATTACAAAGGTTTCTCAAAATAAGTATACTAGTATACTACCGGACAGTCCATCAAGACTGACTTTCAAGCGCGCGGCTCTGTAGCGCAATGGATAGCGCATTGGACTTCTAGTCTCGTCACTATGAGAAGTGATTCAAAGGTTGTGGGTTCGAGTCCCACCAGAGTCGAAATTTTTCGGCGCATTCAACAAAAACCTGTGAAAAATATATAAAGAATTGTGTCAATTATACATGCATCTCAAATACACAACATGTAGGGTATACTAACCTAATATCTGGAACTACGGTATCGCAATTCCATTGTAATTATTGGAAAATTGCTTTACTGTCGGCCTGTTCAGCCATTGTCTTAAATATAATCAATAAATGTTATTAAAGGTGTACTCCCGCAACACAGAAGTAAAACACACGCCGATATCCAAAGAAATGTTGTAAAACCGTGTAACATATACACGTTAGTTACCCCATTATTTGACGTATGACTTTTTAAAACTGAGAGAAGCGCCTTTGTTTAGGTTGGTTATTCTGTTCTGAACAAACATCCATTAAATATGTGCCGAAGTGAACAACCCCATTTTCCAAAACACCGAAAAGCCGAACGCAAAAGCGAAGAAAATCCATGTGCCCAGGGCAGCGTGCTCGTCTTTGACAGGCGTGAGAGTGCACGACCTGGCATCTTGTGGAGCACGTTTGCGGTCTGCTTTATGGTTGCCGATCTTTACATGGACACTTCCGCATAATCATGTGTTCTTTCTAATCGTATTATAATATTTTATATTATTATAATTCTATTATTACAAGTAACTCATAGAAATTATTGTCCCATTGCAGCAAAACATTAGTATGTATTCCAGAATAAACCTTTGCCAGCTTCTAAATATTCTTATTGGCTCTTTGGCTCTAAGAATGCCAATGCGTGTATGTAAAATTACCAAATTGATTGGCGCTTCATGATTAGAATGAACAAACCATTTAATTAACTCCAGTCTTCTTTCATATCATTTTAGCCATAAATACCATGTATGAGAAACTCGAAAATTATTAAGATTACTCATTTAACAGTTGTAACTTATTAATTGTAAGTTATAACTTTTTGTTGTACAAAACTAATCGGATAGGAATACTGACACGTGTTGCCTGCTACACGTGCTTCGAAGTGCAAGTGATTAGATGTCTAACAGATGGCATTTTCTTTGCAGTGATGTGAGTAATTACGCTGGGCGTTACGCAAAGATGTATGACACATATCAGACAGTGTCCGGAGTAGTACGTAAACTTGTTTCATCTTAATATGAAACATCTTAAAATGCCATAAGCTGTTCGATAGGTCTTCAAACTGCAGTATACCACTAGGTCTAGTGGATACCGGAATATTGTTCAGATGTACTCTATAATATAATGTTTATTGCATTTTATACTTTGACTAGCCGTTTTGTGTCTTTTTAAATGTTGTATTAAACTATTTTAATGCATTTATTCTATGATTTTGGTATTGGAATGAATATAATGATACCTGTTGTATTATCGATAATTGTGACTATGCTGTGAATAGAAATGCATTTATTAGGGCATCTGTTCGTAGGTTTAGTGAACATTCGCACAAAAGGGCTTTTCTGTTGGAACAATCAATAACACACTTCGGCCCGGAAACGCAGCCTCAGCATCCCTTCGATTCGCTGGCCGGAGAGGTCTGCCGTCAGTGTTGACAGGCGCACGCTTAAAAATTATGCTTAATCCTTCATTTCAAGAGAGCAGCAGAAGGGCAGCGTCCAGGATTAGAGGGACAAATATCATTAATTTGTTTGTAAATGCAAGAGACCGAACGTCATACGTGCACAGTATCATTAAACCATGATAATTAGATAGCCTGCAAAAAAACGGTTAGCAGATCGACCAGCTCTGATCATGCGATCCAACCCCCCCCCCCCAAAAAGGTTTAATTTTTAGAAATAATTACGTTAAATAGCCTACTGTAAATCATAGGTCAGCATAAAATGCAAAAAAAGATCAATTTCAAATAAGTGATATTCCATTGTTTGTTTTATGAAATGTCTCCCTTTAACAATAAATATAAAACATATATTCAGTCAATGGCCGTAATGTATATACAGCTGTCACAATCCTTCATCCCGGCCTTTTATATCGATAGACTCGGACCCGAGCCAGTGTGTCTGTGAGTAAATTAGGCCCCTTCCGTAGAAATCTACATTTTAACAAATGGAAATTATAAGATTAATTTGAAGGAAATGGATTTTTTTTTATTTGGCTTACACGTCTGCGCTAAATTTCACAAAACATTCTACAAAAATAGCGAAACGCAACATTCAGAAATCAAACAATCAAGCAGCGGTTATCGCTAATTACACTAACTAAAATGGCATTAAGTTTTGATTAGTTTTATGACTCGAAGACACCTGTTTATGCCACCATTAATATGGTTTACAGGTGTAAAAGTCGTATTTTAGTCAAGTTTGTTTTAATATACAAACGCAGAGATACACCAGTCATGCAAGCAGTCCGTTTCAAGTGAATTTGGCAGTTTTAAGTCCAAAAATACTGGAACGATGTAGGCAGTTGATAGAAAGAGAATGCAGCAGTCGCGGAATTTTGTGCAAATGAACACGGACTCTTGATTCACCGAGAGCCAGTGACCGGGTCAGCGTTTTCCCAAGACGAGTCAGAGGTGAAGAGGTGAAAGTTGAACTAGGGAGCGAATTGCATTTGTTAGTCTGATAAGGCGCGTGCATTGTGAGCTTTGAAGGTTTAAAATCCACCTGCCAAAATATATTTAATTATGCAATCACGTTGCATTAATTTGAAAATTACCCAGGCAAACTGTTAATAATAATAATTTCTTGGTATTCTTATTCTTTGGCGAATGTGAGCTTATTTCATGTTCTTTGTCGCTTCTAAAATAGTTCCTATCATTATTGCTATGTAGGCATATATAATTTGTGATAAATTCCCAACTAGTAATATTCATCTGAAACAAACAAAAAAATTAAAAGATGATTTTCAATACCATTTTCCATTACAACATCGAGTCTGGTTACATTTCATTAATAGATTTGATATTGTGTTTAATTCTGCTGCTGCTCAGCATTTTTAGTCATTCTTGGGATTACACTTGGCGGGCAAATAGGAACATTCTACGAATAAGGAAAAAATGTTGTCAGCCAGTGTTTTGCTGATATCATTATACGGAAAGTGATCCGCACTTCTCCTTAGCCGTAACCCGTGGAATTGCAAAAAAAGATTAAATGTATTTAATATTTCCATGTGACTTTGCGTAAACCTATACTTTGGCCAAACTGCTCCAAAGTTTTAAAGTTCCGGGGTGTTTAAAATAACTAATTATCGTAAAATTATCACTTGCGCTTACTTTTCAGTATCTTTTATTCCTGGTATTTTATAGGGAGACATAAAAAACAAGCCTACAAGTTAATACTGTAATAATACAAGAGTGTAAATGTTAATATTTTATTTCATTCCCGATAAGAAACTAAATCTAAATGAGATTCATTTATTACATATGGCTGTAGACGGAATGATAGCATGAGAAAAACTTTGGTTGCTTTTTTGCATTGTATTGTATTACAGTTATTTCTTTTGAGAAATCCGAATTTTTCAACGAAACCTGCGCTGCACCGCGCTTTCTGCATATTAGATCTATACTAACTGCTTTACATTGCATATCAAACAACATAGCCTATAGGCCCACCGGCTACCAATGCTACTTTTTGCGTGCCAACCCTTTAATTTGCTGTGTTATATTGCGTACCTGTTAGTTTGTGCAGTAAACCGCTAGGTGCCTTCAACACAAAATAAATTTTTATTGTGTATTAAACGACAATGAATGATAATATATAGCCTTTACATAGTCTAACTTTATCGCAGTCAGATTTATTATACAAAACTGTAACGGTAAATCGTGTTTATGTAACCAGCATGCCTTGGACAGCGCCGAATTTAAAATGCCACTTTGTTGTTACAAAATTGTTTTACTGTAAATAACGCGGGAATTAACCCCCAGTCCTTCGTAGGTGTAAATAATATGACATATTTACCACGCGTGGTAAAAATTAACAGATATATGTAAGTATATGTATCGCGCATGGACAAGAGGTTTGTGTTTTTTGCAAAGAGTATAGGTACAATGTATACTACATTAATATATATATATATATATATATATATATATACATATATATATATACACACACACACATACATACATACATATATACATATATTCATACATACACACACA
>JABFEB020000085.1:1521328-1549279 GCA_019775895.2 Stomatorhinus ivindoensis | reverse complement strand
CACACACATACATACATACATATATACATATATTCATACATACACACACACAAAATCGGTAGTACTAAGCTGGAGGACGAATACAATCAATATTGGATTACAGTACATCCTCATTGATATGCTCATTAAATACAAGACAATAGCTGCGACATCAGAAAACTATCTGATTTGGTGATGGTTACGAAGGCCCTTTTTGCTTCGGGATGCGAGTTATTTCGTTTATACAGTATAAAACGTTTTGACAACTGAACTTTAAGACAAAAGAATCTTTATAAAATTTCTTATGACGCAGCCGACAAATATATTAGACGCGAGCAAAATCCACCGTAAGAATTTAATATTGTTGCTACAGCACAAGCCTGATTCAATAAATGTACAGCGGAACACTAGCTGCTAAGTAAATGTAATATTCGGTTATTTGGAGCTTTTTCATTGTACCTGCAAGATTTTAGAGCTTAAATTGTGTGAATCATTCGCCAAGAATTTCAACAGCGGATAAATTAACCCGTACAGGCAGAGTTTAAATATATTGTTTTTCAAAGCTTTTCATTTCTTTTGTCTTTCAGAATGACAGAATTACCTACCGATGGTAATAAAACAGCAAGTATGTATCACCGCAATTCAATTTGAAGGATCTTTAACGTCGCTCTGAATTTAATTAAAGAAGTCAGATATTCGCGTAATGCAATCCATGGTGTACTGCAGTCGACAGTGTATGACGAAGCTAAATACGGTATTTACAGAAATCTCCAGAAAGTGTATGTTCCGATTCGTATTATGTAGGCCTATTCGGTTAAAAATAAAATGAAATACAACTGGAAAACTAATTCGTCAGAAATAAAAGAACGACAGTTTTTATCCAAAAATACCAAAGTTAATCAATTTCATGCATAGAATGGTTTTATTATGTTTAACAGTAGCAAGAATTTCAGTTTCGTAGCTCTTAATTTTGCATATTCATTTATGATAAAATGTGTATTTGTGCAAAACTAAATTCACTGTCGAGCCTCGATGACCTGAAAATAAAGATCATGAAAAGCCTTTTTAATTTAGTCTTTTTCTAAAGTTCCACACAGAAGTGAAAATCGGTCGCTGAACAAACACAAGACTGACACAGAAAGAATAACATGTCGATGCGCAAAAACTAAATTGTACACCATTCAGCATTGAAAGGAATACAAATGTAAATGACAGATGGCGCGTACAGAGTCACTTCGTGAAGCGGACAGTTTAAGTGAGGGAGACTCTGTGTTTTGCTTCAGAGCTACAAGGCTAGTTCTGGATCAAGTGAAATAAGAATATAATAAATCCGCATGTTAGTATTCAGGAAATGATTGGACATAGCATTACAGCGCTCGATTCCTGCGGAATAGAGACAAGTACACTTTGGCTCCGATTCTCTAACTCAACAACTTAACTCAGCTTAGAAATGTAAGTGCAAACTGTTCTTAATTAAGGTAGTCAAATGTAATAAATTACTTTACAATTTAATTAGTGTTCCCACACCTCATATTTTCTCTTAATGACCTTTAACAGCATTCATATAACAAAATCGTTCTAAATAAATAGAATTAAATAAAACTATTTACATGTGTGCAGTTATGATTATAATAAAATCAAGGAGTGTAATCAACGCCAGTTTTCCAGCAGACCTCCATTTGTAAAGGAGACAATCCTGCAAGGATGTCCTTTGATAAAGGTTTGCTTGGAGGAGGGGAGGGGGCCGGAGAGGGGACATTGTCCGGCTTATCAATACCACAGACATCCTGGCTACTGTTCGAGGACGGCCAGAACCCAAGCAGGCGGCCTTCTTTCTCCCTTTTCTTTTGTTTCATCCGTCTGTTTTGAAACCAAATCTTTACCTGCGTTTCGTTAAGCTGCATGGCGTTGGCGATCTCCACCCGCCTCGCGCGGGTTAGGTATTTGTTAAAGTGGAATTCCTTCTCCAACTCCGTTAACTGTTTGGTGGTGAAGCTGGTCCTCGGCGCCCCACTGGCATTTAGTCCATCCTGAGTGATGCTCTTGCCGTGGTCACTTTCGGTACCGAGGCTCAGGTCAAAACACCTCGTTCCGCCGACCAACGTCAGAGGTTTTGCTGTAATGGAAATCGCAATTTAGGGTAAATCACTGCATTACATTTACGACCGAAGCGTAAACAATTTAAGGAAAAAGGAAAAAAAACCCTAACCCACACTAAGAATAACACTGGCAAGGAGTGTAGATGCATATGACAAGAGCGCGAGATGAATACGAACATAGTATCAGGGTCACAAGAGAAATTACACTATTATGGGCAAGTTCAGTCCATGAATGACAATCAGGAATATAAAGAAGCAATAGGCTCATCAGTTTAAGTGAGAAAATATGATATTTGTGGTTAACAAATCCGAACCCGCGAACCTGTAGTAGCTACATTAAATGAATCACAACTGTGTATAACAGCTTCAGTCAATCGAACCAAGGCTTCTTGTGGGACAATGGGGAACGAAATAGCACGTCCGTGAATTCGCATCATGACGTGGCGTATTATGGTGAATTACTCGTTTTAGCTGGTTTGTTAGTCTAAGTCATAAGATCCACTCGATTTATTGACTTTTTACATTTAAGCAATGCAAGCAATTTGCTTCAAAACGTTTGATGAAAGGACAAAAAAACCTAAAGAAAGGTACAAGTTCAACAGGGTCAGAACTCCGCAGTCTAGTATTTTGAATGGTTTTAGTTTTCTGTGATCATCTGGAGGCCGTTTCTCAAACCCGGCAACAGTGCAATGAGCGAACAGCTCTTATGGGTAAAACATTCCTTTCTCGTTTTTGGGGTTGCTTAAACTGAAGCGCAACATCAAAAAACTCCGGTATTTAATACCAGTGATAAGTGTATCGTGCACGACGCAACGGAAGAAGCTGCGGCAAGACAAACCGTCATCAGTTACACCCGAATAAAGCGTGTCATTAACTGACACGAACAATGCGTTTCAATACCGGAAATATCTCTTTTCAAATAGGAAGTAGTAAAAAATAAACATGCCATAAAATATAAATGTTTTGCAGGTTGGCTAATAGTACATGAGATATACGTTTAATTTATTCTTGAGAAAAAGCACCAAAACACAAAAATTAAAACTTATAAGCCAATAACTCGTAAATTGGTAAAATATCATTCGACGGCATGTTTACACATTTAAAATATGAACAAGTACACAAACATTGATTTATGAAGTCAACAGGCCTAGTTTCCAATATATAGCCTACCTATGATAGGTATATGACCGAACAAGTGACATGAAACAGTAGGCGGCTATAAAATTAAACCAATCACAACAGAGATCCCTACTTCAGCGGTCGTGACACTAGTTGTCTAACGCGGATCAAACTCTTGACTCTCCGTAAGCAGTAGGATCATATCGTCTATACATAATCTCTTTAAATATGTTAATCGATATAATACATGATTACTATTTATATCGTGTTTATTCTTTCAAATTTAATCGTACACTGCAGCGGGCACAGCCACTAGCAACCCACCCGAGACTGCATATCAAACATTCTTGGGAACCCTTAACAGGGACATTAAACGTTCAGGTACGACTCTGTTATTGTAGGCCTACACTTCAGTTCTACCTTCCGCCCTCCATTTTGTAGACCAAGAAATAATAAGTCGTTTATAATGGGCTGTCATAACATCCAGCATGTGACTGAACAGGTGTTACCAAAATTTCGTTGCGGGAGATTAATAGGGCATCGCTGCTTTCATTCCTAATAGTACAGTTTGGGAACTATATCCGGGCTCTTTAGAACTGTGCACCTGTTACCTTATTCGTCGGGCGCAATTGTGTGTGTGTTTGTGTGGCGGGAGGGCCGCTTCTATTTCCTACAGCACTGATCTGTGCCCCTATTAAACGTGACATTCAGATTTCTGCACGCCATATATAACAAAATAACCTCAAGACGCCTAACATCTCAACATTAACAATACAGAGACCGAAATTATCGGACCCCTGGGCAATTTACCGGTGTATATAACCTCAGTTGGGGAAAACGTCAAGGTAAATATTTAGTGACGAAATGCGGGGAAAAGGGACAACTATTGACAGACTTTGGGTCATACATCTGGACTCCATCCCATAGTCATTCAGCTACTGTCAAGATATAATTGAAGAACTGCGCGCTGGGAACACACGAGTACAGGGAAAGTAATGCGTCTGTATCAATCCTGGCAATAGCAGGAGATACTGCGCCAGTATGGGTAGCCTACTCCTTTCAGAAACATCATTTAATTTCAAGAGACATAAGCTAAATCTCATGACCAGATGGTAAACAGAGATCAGTTTGTTGCTAACTGACAAAAACACAGAAACAGTAACTTCCAAAATCCGATTCAAAGACTTAATTACAAGATTTAGCCTAAGTGACCCCTTTCCCTTGCTAATAACGTTTTCAGTCGTTTTGTATCTCTTTTTTATTGTGCTTACTCGAGAGCTTGGTGCATTTATAAATTATTTCTTCAAACACTTACTTTAAATGAACCCAATAGAAGTCAAACTTCAAGTGAAAGTAGTGTACGAAAGATAAACGATTGTATCGGGGTTTATTTTCTCTGAGATCCTCTTTATACCTTTCTGACGGGCCCGAACTAAGGCCTTGGTCACCAGCACTCAGGAGATTTGTAAGTAGGCTAGCTAACATGCATTGTTATTGAATCTGAAAACAGCGTGAAGAATACATTTGATCAGCTTTAAATGTGATCCTTGAGTGAATCACATTTGATATTGAAACCCTAAATGTGCTGACATTACAAGAAACAGAATTTAAAGTATATTGCCTTTCTGCTTTAATTAAGAGAAAGGTCTTGGTTAAGGAATGATCATCACTGTATCTTTTTCCCAAATTACTCACCGTTACAAAATCAGCCTCCGTTTATTCTCAGTTCCGCCCATTTTGGCTCCAAGCTGGCGAATCCATTATATGCACGTGCGCAAAAGTGGCGAATTTTAAGAGTAAAGCAGTACCAGGACACCAAAAGCCCATGTGTGTATGTTTGGACTTTGTGTCTTAATGTACTACGTGTCATGTATGACAACACATTCATCGACACAATTCTTGTTAATCTCTAGTGCAATCGTGATAAACAACAATAAACTACTTCATGAGAAAGTGGACGTTTTTTAACTCACCTGTCCTGGGTTGATTTCGCTTTACTTTCATCCACTGGAATGTTTTGCTGATGTAACGGTTTTCATGAAGCGGGCTGACACGGTCCTGGTGAAAACTATCCTTAACTGTCAAGGGAATCTTTGTTCCCTCCTGAGAACAGACCTGAGAGTTTGAGTCAAGCAATTCCAGCGCGAAGTCTAGCCCAGAAAAGCTTGCTGGAATTTCCTTAGCCAAATGCAATCTGTGTCCACTTACGTCCAACTCGGGAAAATTAGAGTGAACGGCGGGGTTAGGATAATGGAAGTAAGTCGAAGGGGAGGGGTAGCTCTGATCTTGCGAGAAGGTGCGTGTAGTAGCGCTCCCGGTACTGAAGGGTAGTTGAAGGCTCTCGGACTGCAAGGTGTTGGTAGTATAGGAAAAGCTGTACTGATGAGCAGAGGTCGGGGCGGGAGTAGGGGTGGCGTGGTGAAATTCTGAAACTTGGTGTTGCACGGGGAATTCGGTGCCAACCAGGTGGTTTTCTTCTGCGTTACAACAAATTAAATTTTGACTTGCTCTTTGATCCATGCTGTGCAGCTTGACCTCCGCTGGGAAGTAAACTCTAGCACACTGAGTGCTGCTGTCCCCGCTGCACAGTAAGTCTCGGTACGAATTCATTTTCCTTGCCGCTTTAGCATCCTTACGGCTGTCCTTCTATTCGACACTTAATGGAATACATTCACTGGGCCGGGATAACAGTCGAAGAGGAAACAAATATTGCCAAGAAATTCGATCCGTAATTTAAGATGACGTGCCCTCTTAGCTTTGGCCAATGGCATTCTGCGCCCCCTCACCCGGCCCGCCCTCTCCATTTACAGCGAAAAGGAATACTTTGATAAACCATCCCCAAGTGATTTGTAGGTTAAAGAACTTACGATGGTAACAACAACTGAGCTCCAAGTAACAATAAATAGGCTGTGACCGCAGTTACCTTTATTACCCCGTGAAAGACTCATTTAATTTGGAAACACGCATTTGAATTCCGTGCCCAGTGGACCTTGCGTCTGCTTTTATTTTCTTGCATCCACATAAGCAAAAAGTCACACACAGATGGGTTTACAAGGGTAAGCGACGTCAAACTGTAATTTAAGGATTTGTTTGTAAACACAAAGACGTGTGGTAGAAACTTCCCCAACAAATTTTAGTGGAAATCTAGGGAGCACACTCATGTCTAAAACGTTTGTCAATATTTATTTGCGCACCCTTAAGTTATGCGTGCGCATTCACCCCATTGATCTGATTGGCTGACCACCAGTGAGGATTATGAATCTCGTTTCTAACACTGGCTTTTGTCAAACACCAAAAAACTGTAATATAAACAAAACCGAATATGCAACACTGCCGCGATGAACAAAGAATGAGAAGCACAATAAATATTTAAATATCTCATTTAATAATAATAAAAAAAACTCTATGCGGACGTTACGTAATGTAGCTGAACGTTGTTTACGGCCCCATTGCTGTCCCATGAATGCACATCCGGCCGATGAAATATGGCAGCTTACGCTACAGACTACCGCTAAAATCACGTCCATACTCTGTCCTCCCATTCTGATCGTATGCTTATCCAGTGTGATCCGGACATTCTCCGTAAGGTACATCTGGACTGATCATGAATCGGTTACTGTACCGTTATGCATGCTTTTATTTTGTGTTTTTAATTGGGGTTCACTGGGTTCTAAATTTCAGCGAGTTCACTAAGCTCTAAATTATACATAAATAATTACGAACAACTTCCTAACTAATCGGGAACGTACATTCGAACCAATTTCATTTGTGATTTTTTATATAACTTATAAATCTGATTTAATTGAAATTATTCATTATTATCTGTGTTGTAGCTTTTAATGATTGTTAATGTAGTCCCTGCAGCAGATTCGGTGGCGTAGTTCTCTAATAAAGAAATGAAGATTTATGTGCATGAATAGTTTAGTTTAAAAAATGTTATGCATAGAACGTAGGTGTGAGTGCCACAACTACTGGAAAAGTGGGAAGTGTAATGGTTTAAGGCCACTATGTGATACATATGGAGGATAGTTATTCGCAGCGTCTTATTTAAAGCTATTACGTATTAGAATTAACAAAATCATATGCCCAATATTCATTAGTTAATATAAAGAAAAGGTTTGGAATTTTGGGAAAAAGGATAGGTTGAATAATGGTAGGTGACATTTATATTAATTTATAGGAGAGTCACGATTTATGCATTTTCCCAAATAAGTTTTGTATACTTAATGTAGAATTTGGTGATCAGTGGTCATTGTTGAAACACCACAGCGCACAGTGCGCAGCAATGAAATGTGTCCTCTGCATTTAACCTTAGTGTGACGTCGTGAGATAGCAGGGGGCAGCTAATTCAGCGTCCGGGGGGGCAGTCCTTGGATTCGGTACCTTGCTCAGGGTACCTCAGTGGTGCTTTGCTGGTCGGGGATTCTGCTTAATATAACTATCAAATGCTCTGTAAAGTTTGATATAACAGTTTTGACCTATTAACACAAGTCTTCTCTGTGGTTAGGCTAAGACCGACCTCTGATCAAAGCTCATGATGGAGTCAGGAGGCCACGCGGGTCAGTGCAAAGGTCACTGACAGTTGTTGCTTAGCAGTTCACTGCCAGCCTGACTTGTAATAAGCAGTTTTTTCTTCAGCATAAACTGAAAGGTGTTGTAATACATACTAATGAAGAGATTTATCCTAGTTTTTGGGCTGCATCTCAGGAGACGGCAATGCCAACCCTGGAGCGCCAGTGACCATTTAGAAAACAGTGTAAACAACGGGGATAAGTGGCTCCATGTTCATTCCCAAAATCTGTTTATTAGTTTATGCTTTTCCCAAAGTGCTTGCAATTTAAGCCTGCAGATTTCAACAGCATGACACATTAAAATGATGGAGGGCAGTTTGGGGTCCAAATCCTCCATTATTTAAGATAAATATCACAATTTGTCAGATATTGTCAAAAATATGTTTTTTTTCTATGTGCATGCGTGAAAGAGTTTTAAGTATTGTTTCTAAAGATTCATAAGTCATATTACTATGTTGAATGAAGCTTAAAAGAGGTGTAACACATGTATATTTGTCTCTTTTTAACAAGAATTTGAAACAGCTTCTTCATTTTAATTATTCTTTTTACTACTGCAAACTATTAATGACTTTGTGAAAGACACGGTCCCTGTACTGGACTGTTTTAAGTTAATAGACTATGTATGGAAACTCCTTATGTGCTGCCTAGTATTGTAGCCATTAACTGCAATTACTAACTATGATTGATGTGTATATAAGTTCTTAAAATCACATAATACGTACGAGGGTCCTCAAACCTAGAATTTATAGCTATTTTGTGGCTTAAGCTTATAGTCCATGGCATAATAAAAGTTAAATCTGGGTAATGCACCATGTAATATGTAATTAGGACACTATGCTGTAAAAATGGTACCGTGCTTCGGATGAGATGTAAAACCGAGGTCCTGACTCTCTGAGGTCATAAAGGACCCCTGGGCATCTTTTGAAAGAGCAGGGGTGGGACCCCGACGCCCAGACAAAAATTGCCCACTGTGGCCCTTTCAAATCTGTCCTTCTAATCACCCCCTATATCTGTTTGGTGAATTCTCTCCTGCCTCTTCACCCCCTTAGCTACTGCGTGGGCAGCGTTCTGGCACAGAATGGCTGTCATCGCATCATCCAGGTGGGGGCTACACAGTGGTGGTGGTTGAAGTGGCTCCACATTGGTTCTGTAAAGTGCTTTGAGTGTCTTGAAAAGCGTTGTATAAATGATTAATTCATTCATAAACCAGAGGAAGGTATAATTGACATGGCTAGCCATGGCTAGCCTGCTTACTCAGCATATACCACGTGTAAAAGTGTCTTTGCATCCTTGTTGCATGACACTGATGGAAGGTTTAGACCCTGCACCATATCAGCAGCCATCGGGGCTAGAGCCCACCCTCAGCCTGATGCCGGCTTCCATGAGTGCCTGAACATTATGTGGTGAAATGTTTGATATGCCCGATGTTGCAAACTGTTATCTTTCTGATGAATCTTGTTTGGTTACTTATGGTTAAGGTGAGGGCAGAGTGGTGGTTAAGGCTGTCATTCTTGGGATTAGGGTTTGTTCCTTAGAAATGAATGGAGAGAGTGTGTGTGCGTGTGCGTGCGTGTGCGTGTGTCCTGGTGTGCGTGTAGTTTTCATGTCCTCCTCATGTCGTGTAGGTCTCCCCCCATTCTAAAGACATGCCATCTCTTAATTGCCTGCGGTGTCTTGTGCCCTGTGATGGATTAGTCTCCCGTCCAAGGTGTTCCTCTGCGCCTACTGCCAAAGACTCCAGGCTCTCTGTGACCCTGTACTGGATAAACAGGTTGGAAGGAGGATGGATAGAAATCTGCTGCTTTTCGGTTGTGGTAAACCTAGGGGAGAATCAAGTGCATTTGTAAAACCTTTCTAAATGTCGTGATTGTTGCTGTTGAATTATCATTTCTGGTGGTATTTGGATGTAATGTTATGGTATAAAACTCCAGAGATATGTCATCCATTAATTTTACTAGGGATGGATCCATATCCATCAGTGAACAGTGAACTCTTCGGAGCATCTGATTTTAATGGAAATCATTACGTAGGAGTGTTAATTATGTTAATAATTAATTAAAGGAATTAATTACCAGTATAATGCAATATAAGGCAAAGGATTAGTGATTCAGGGTTATATTACCTTAATGAACTAGAAAAACCGATTGAGTGAAAGGTCTGTAAAATATTCCTTTGGCACCATCAGATGTTTTTAATAACCACTTTTGATATTCTAGGGAATGTGCCTCACACCCCAGGGTTGTGGGCTTGAACCCCATCTGTGTTTGTTTTGTTACTGTGCAGGTTTCCTCTCACAGTCCATAGACGCGCATATAAAGGTATTGCCATCTATAAATTATTTGTAGCGTGCATTTGCCTTGCAGTGGACTGGTAGCTTATCCAGAGTGTATGCCAATCTTGTGCCCTAGGCGTCCTGATTGGCTCCAGGCCATGTGTGATTCTGACCAGGATAAATAGAAGTTGGATGGATGGAAATGTTACAACATTTAAAATTGGAAGAATATTTTATTTTTGTTGTTTGTTACTGGGAGCTGGGGGGATGGTGGTAGTCTGTGGCTCAGTCAGTTAGAACCACCATGACTGTAATCAGTAGGTCACCAGTTCAAATCCCATGGTTAACATAGTGATCTTGCCATTGGGTCCTTAATTAAGAACCTTAATTACAGTAGCTCCAGGGACTCTGTCTGACCCTGCTTTCTAAAAAAAATGTGTGTCACTTTGAATAAAAGCATCTGCTAAGAAATAAACTGTGAACATTATATTACAGACTTTACGGTAAAACCATAGGCAGCCACAGAGAAAGTTAGAAAATGTCATAAGGATAATAAATCTTGCAGCACTCATTGTAATGTGCTATTCTATATATAGTAAATACTGAGAAGATGAATGAATCCTTATTTACTGGAAAAATAGCAGGTGTCTTTTATGAGCATACGGATTTAACGAAAAAATGATTGTTTATTATATATGATGAAATAATACACAGTTTTTAAAAACACCAATGTATTCTTAGATGGAAATAACAGGGAAAGCAACACGGTGAGGATTTTGATTATGGGCTGTTTAAAATTATATGTTTAACACTAATAGTAAAATGATAAATGGGACTTGATTCAAAGAAAGAAATGTGCTCTGCTTGCACAAAGGTTTCCAATTGTGTTGCCTGAATTCAATTAAGGTGACACATACGGGTTAATTAACTCCTAAGTGTATGCAATTTCACCAAACGTGTAGATCCCTTCTGAGCCCCCTAGTGGATATTAATGCACAACCTCCATACTGAACAGAAGGTGCATTTTCAGTGTTGGTCTTAAGGCACTGACAACAATGTAGTCAGTCAGAAGAATGCAAAATGCAGTATATATAGAATATACAATATATACCTTGTAGCACTACACTGGATAACTGGTAAGGAAAATGGCATGGAGGGGATTATTTTCCTGCTAAATAGATTTTGTGTTCAACAATCAACTGACCTGCATCCATTCTGTTTGGCCAACAGAGGACATTGGTGCATATGGAACCAGCCCCAGGACCGCGGTGTGTGGCTCTGTGGGTAAGGCCTCTGTAGCTGGTATCAGATGGTCACTGGTTTAAATCCTGAGAGTAGCATATCACCATGGGCACTTGCAGTCTGTGCAATGACAGTACAAGCAGTAATTCTAATGATATGTTTTGGCATGTGGGAGAAAACCCTGTACAAACAGGCAGAGATTCAACAGTTGGAAACCCTAAACTATACAGACAAACAGCTGTTGTGCTACCCCCAACCTACCTTGATTAACCTTTTATCTTATCTAATAAAAAATATAATTAGTTTTAATATGAATTTTTTAAATGAGATTAATGTTTTTCTAAATGAAATTACTGCATTCGTCACCTGGAGAAGCTGCCTGAATATGGATGAAATAATTAGCCTTGTTGACGTCCTGCTTATATGTCAGTGGGTGTGTTGGGGATGTCAATGTTGTGGTGTCATGCTTTAAAAGCTGTTTGCACGTCTTCAATTGCAGAGATTATTACCTATATGCGGCTTTCATTTAATCTGTATGTGATGTAAGGGCAGCTGTGCAAATGTCCAAGGTGTTCGTATAGCGCATACCTGGTAGGGTTTCAGACAACAACAGGACGACAGGAAAATCATTTTTTGAGAATTAGATTAAATGGGTAACACTTTACTTGCGGGGACACAAATAATGCAATATTATGCTCTTACTTATGTATCAATTTACCACATATTAACTGTTGGTTACGAACTGATCTCATGCTTGTTCGTCGTTAACGATTTGTCACGGTAATGCAAGGGCTCCTCGTGCTGGGTTTGCCCTGCCTGGTTACATGAGCCTCTTCAGATAGACTGTACTGATTATGCGGTTATAGCAGATAGCCAGATATATGGAGTACTTTCATCTGGAAGTGATTTATTTATGCCAAGTTCATCTGCTCCTTGTGCTCCTAAATCTGAAATTAAATGGAAATGCATCTCAGTTTTTTTCAGTCCAAGCTTCCAAATAATTTGACTTCCATTTCTGAAATAAAAAAGATTCAGGTGCGCAAACGTGGAATAATTTTTCAAATTTCACTTGTTAATTATTTGCAATGCATACCTGTACAGCATTTTACTTCTCCTTGATAAATATTTATTCATACAGCCTTAATGATGATAAACGTACAATAAAGAGAGCTACCTTGTAATCAGATCATTAAGTTCTTAATCGGTCTCTATTAGACGAAACTCTTTTGCTGAAGTAAACAGCTGCCTAAGAAATGGTTAGGGCACACCTTAGCTAAAAGAATGAATAACTTTGGAATGATTGTGCATGTCCTAATGGCTTGTCATTGCCCTTCTGCTGCTTAGTTCCATTTGCATTTCGCCCAGAAGCCCAGTTTAGGAATGCGCTCCTGGGACTCCGTCCCGGCGATAGCAGTCTGCATCTTTTTCAGAGCCTGAAGAGAACGGGCCGGGGTATAAAGCGTACGTAGAATGAGAGCGACGCCACTGACAACAGCCAAAACTATTATCGTTACGATTACTCCGGTCGTTGTTTGTATGTAACAGATTATTGTTGGGTTTATTGTCTGTTGGCAGTTGCACGGAAATTTATGGGCACATTTGTTGATAATGAGAGCTGCCGTGTAACATATTCTTACAGCGTATAGCGGAGAAGGTGGGGGGGGGGGGGGGGTTGATGGAATTCTAGAAGCAACGGTGACTGAATGCAATTGCTCACAATGTTCATTTGCATGATACTCTTATCTGTCTTGGTGTCAGCTTCGGGGTCATACAGCGTTCACGTACTTGCCTTCCCCTGTGTCTCTTTCAGTAAATAAATCTGTGCGGTTTCTCCGTTTACATTTGGATATAAATTCATTCACACTTGCTGAGCTGTGTTAAGACAGGAGACATGGTATTTGTTGGTAATGGGCTGCATCTGGTACAAACAAGAAAAAAATACAATGTATGAGGTGTGATCTTCCTGCACATGTTATAGAAATTCAGTTCATAAAAACTGAATTCATTTTAAACTTATGAATCTAGCACTTCCAACTACTGACTATGAATTTTGCCTGCAACAACCAATTTCCCTCCGCTCCGGTAACGTAAATGTGAGTCCCTTGCTAATTAGAGTACCTACTCCTTGCTCAGTGTGAATTAATTAAAGGCCTTTATTAGATAACAACTGAAGCAGTGTAATCCAGTTGACCTTTTATATAGAAATAAATCCAAATTGGCATCACTGTCAGGCAGCGGGAGTCGCACTACTTTACCTGTTCCTCATAACAAATGGTAGCGTCCACCCCGGATTGCGCTGAGTGGTACTTCCCAAATGCCAATGCAGTGAAAAGCAGTGCAGCATAGTTTGTTATGGAGCATGACTCCACTTTTAATGCGGGTTAAATTAGTTATTCTTCCATGGTTCTCTAGTATTGCTCCAAAACTATATCTATACTGTATGTGGGAAGCAGGAAGTAGGAACTGGTTTGTTTTTATGAGCCAGTGGTTAATAGTGGCACTGTTGTGTTATTTTATATGATTACATATTTTCCGTACATACGTGTTTACATATTTCATTGCATACATGTTTACATATTTTCCGCATGTTGTAGTTAGGTTTTCTCCACGTTTTCTGGTTTCCCTGCAGTCTAAAAACATGTTAAGGTAAATTGTATTTTCCAAGCTGTCCGTAGGTGTGAATGTGTGCTGGGTTGGCTCCCGGTCCAAGGTTATTGCCCACCTTGTGCTTGCTGCTTCTGGGATTGGCTCTGGACTCCACCAGTGGGGATGGAGATTGATTGATTGATTAATTAATTAATTAATTAATTAATTAATTAATGAAATACACTTTTAATTTTTTTTTTTTTTTAATTTAGGGTATGCCACTCTGTATTTGAATAATCAGTATTCCTGATCAAGAACCACATTTAAATTACCCAGCGTCTTAAAAACTAGCTGAATTATTGAAAGAAATTTGATGGCAAGCATCACCTGCTAGCGTTATTGTTTTAGGATGTATCTCTGTACGCAGCAGAAACATCTCCTAGATTGTGCGTTTTCAACGTACATAGAGACCAGCTGTTTCGACCACCGTGCTTCTGCCTTTTCGTAACGTCACTCCATCCCAGACGGCAACAAAATTAATGACGTGAGAGGTTGTTAAACCAAAAACAACAAATCTCTGTCTTTTAAAAAGTGGCATTTTAAACCCGACAAGAGCTTTTTTTTCCCCTGGCACTGCGCCTTTTCTGGAGAATCCTGATAAAATACTGTCTGTAAAACATTCATCTTTGTTGTAGGATACAGCTTTTTCAGCTTTTGTTTTTGCTTTATAAATGCCTAGAAGCTGTCAGCTCCGTATAAAATGAAATTTCCAGCTACATTTCACATTTTTTAAACTTCTGATGCCAAAGGTCTACATATTTGTGTATGATATTGTAGATTCCCTCAGTATAAATTTATCCGATGTATGGAGCATGACCTACATCCAGAAGGGTTTTTTCCACATTATATAAGGTTACAAGAGGTCAGTGCTTCCACATTTTTCTGTGTTATAACCTGAATGTTTAAGCGCCCTTCATATATGGCATTTCCGCAAAAGCGTATGCTCTTTTTATCTTGGTGTTCCAAAATTCACAAAATTAGATTCATGGAGTCATTCAAAAGTCATTCAAAGAGATAATGGTGGATATCGCCAGTTGAAAAAAACTAGCCAAAACCCACTGGAATCTCTGAACAAGCATATTTCTCAGCAAACAATGAAAAAAGTCCTTTTTTCAGGTCGACAAAGTCCTCTAAAAATATATATGCATGGTATATGACAGGAAGAAAGTGGGAAATCTTGCTTAAATGTCTCTTGGAAAATGAGTTTCTGGTAAGATGACTGATCCACATATTTGTTACATCTCCTGAAATCCCAACACACTATGTAACGTCCTACCTGGTATGAAGCAGGCGGCTATGTAACTGTTGTCCTCTTAAAAGATAAATGTCTTAATACAGACACACCTTTTAAGAAAACACCCTGCGATCTGCAGTAGAGCCAAGTCTGAGATTTATCAGCAGGATGACCCAGCGCTCTCAGCCTGGGTTATACTGTAGCGGCTTGTTAAGAAGAAAGTGCAAGTTTCTGAGTGGCCCACTTGAAGCCTGTACGTCAGTGGCCGTCTGATCCTCATCCAGCTTCGACGGAATTCTCTTGAATTATGGCGCAAAATCCAGATGGACTCTACTGATTTGGGCATCCTCCCAACACACTTTCTTCAAGTGTAAGTGTAAACACTTAGCTTGACCAAGTATTTTATTGCTATTTTTCTCAATGATTTGTTAAACAGTGAGCAAAAGCACTGAAATGCACCGTTTCACCCAGCCGAATGAGGTGAATCCTTCCTTCAGGCAGCGTATGGCGATGCAGCCCTGGACTAATATCACGGTAAGTTGTTCTACAGTCATGGAGAGCATCTCATTCAGCCTGGGAAGCATACAGAATAGCCCCTGTGTTTGAGTGTTCGCTCATTGTCTATTTGGCGTATACATGAAAATGATTAGGCGGCGTCAGTCAGCCCGACAGCCCCAGATCGCTCCCCATGTACTTGTCTGGGATGTACATAGCTGCTCATGTTTCCTTGTGTAGCAGCCGATTGTGTGCCATGCTAGGCTGGTCACTGCAAGAATGGTCCTGATTAACTGGCTTCGGCAGCCCTTGTGGTGCCTTGTAACGACGCCTGCTGAAAAATACAGGAAGTGTCCATTTGGTTTGCGGCGTTCTGTGTGAACACCGCGACTCTTGTGGATAAATCACTGTTGATCACTCCATGATGGTTATCTTATAGCATTTAATTGCTGTGGATTTGAAGTAGCTTTATATTAAGCTTAAACTTAGGACAATGACTTGTGTGTGTGCGCACAGATTTTTTTTTTATACAAACGTACAGATTTTAGCTTCCGCTGTATGTTACATATTGTATAACTTCTGGTAAGTAAGCATCTTCATAAGAGCCAGTGCTGGATATTCTATAGAGAATGATGGTACAGCTAGAAATTATGCCACAAGATATATATTTTTATAAGTCGTGTAGACTCTAATCTCATTTATTATTATTATTATTATTATTATTATTATTATTATTATTAACAACAACAAAGACAAACTAACAATATGTCATTTCCCCCCCGGCTTCCTGTGATTCTGCTTCTGTGTGCTGTCTCTATGGGATACCCCTGGGATTTTTTCAGAAACCCCTCAGTCCTTTGTCAGTCCTATACTGAACCTTTACTCGTTCATGCTGAGTTACACGTTTTAAGGCGCTGACGAGTTCCGCGGCACCAACACCACATGTACCCCGTTTGAAATCAACACAGCATAACCGGGTGCTAAAATGGATACTTCCATCTTTAACATGCAAGATTTTGTTACGTGTTTCTGCATCCAGCGTGAGCTATTCGCTTGCAGTAATTCTAGCCTGAAGTACACATTGTCCACTGTTGGGATGTGTCTGATCTACACAGCCGGGGTTGAATTGATAGCATTCCTGTCTTTGTCTCCGACGGTGCCTCTCCCAGGATCGTGACAAATGGAGGGAGGGAGGGGGGGATGAGGAGAGAGTGGGGAGCTTCGCGGCAACGCAGTGAGCATCGTGGAATTGAGACGGCATTTGCTGAAGCTGCAACCAGGGGGTCACCGGCAGGCCAGCTACCCCCCTTCGTTCACGCGCGGCTACGGACACCAGCGGGATGATGTATGTGAAGCATTAGCTCCCCGCCCGGCTCGACGCAGCTCAGCGACAACGCGCTTGATTGCTTTAAACAAATTGAACTTCTCCAGTTAACGTCGGGCGCTGCCTTTATGAATTTGCAGGCGTGGCACGTGGAAACCCGGACCAGCTGCACCTTCACTGCGTTTCCGCTTAGCGAGCTGCGTGCTGCCGTGCGCTACAAAATGAAGAATAGATAATAGCAAGGAAACAAAGCCACCATAAACACTTCTAAATGAAATTAGCGTTTTACTTGATATTTTATTTTGTGGCTTTATTTTTAAGTGCTCAATAGTCAAGACACGTCTTAAATTAGGATTATGTCTGGACTGAAAAAAAAACATTTTGTCAACCAAGTTCAAAATCTGCTGAATCTGTGTTTGTTACTTATCTGGTAGTTTCATCTAGATTTTCTTTGGATTTCCACAACCTTGGGAGTCCCACCCGGGGAACCAAACTTGGAGCTTGGAGCTAATCCCCAAGGTTCAGAACAAGGTCCTGGCCACCTGGCATTGTCTTAACTGGGCCTGTTTTCTGCTGGGCAAAAGCCAACCAGGATTGATTACTGGTCTAGCAGATTTATAATTTAAATTTAAGAAATAGGACACAACCAGAATGTAGCATCAGTGCAGTGAGGATGTGGTTTCCCGCTGTTGGGGTAGAAGAAGAAGGTTCATGACCAATGACCCAGTACTCCATCTAAAGGCAGCTGAGGTGCATGCTTCAGGGCAGATGCCTGGCTTCCAAAGATGGTAAGGAGACAGAAAGTGAAGGTTATTAAGTAACCCAGCAAAGTGCCATTGTTGAAGTTTCCCAGCATAATAGAAACCACCTTTCAACAGTGTGTCCCACAGCAACTGTGCCTCACCAGCAATTAAATGTGGTTTCTGTGGTTTGTTTCAGCCATAACTAAACCATTCATTCAGTTTTTTATTTATTTTACAAATGAAAATGACAACGTCTGAACATAAGTCTACTGTAATATGTTTAAGATGGAAACTAAGGCATCAGAACACGTGTTTGGGTGCTTCCATCCATCTTGGGAAGGAGAAATTACCACAATTTGTTATTAATCTGGTCCATCTGCTCACTGTGTTCACCATAAATTGCTGTGTTATCCAGACTTGGCAAATGTGACATGTGGCCATTGGAAGAACTGTCACTATTAATGTATTAAAATATGAGTATTGCATGTATATTCTGTATGTTCTCACTATAGCTCACATGTGCCTAAATATATATCTCATGTACAATATGGGCTACAGGGAATAAGCCAGAGTCTTACCGCCGCGGTTTCCAGGATCGCCAAAGAGCCCCTGTTACCCGGCATATATTCTAGCAGGCATTGAACATGAATGAATCACTGACTACACTATGACATGAGGCCTGGGGCATCACTCGGTCCATTTTTAAACAGCGTTGTCCTTTATGTTCTTTAACATTTGTGTGAAATTCCATTATTTGACGAAGCATTTGTGTTTTCAGTTTGGTTTTGTGTTCAGAGTGCACGTCTTCCTGTGGAAGGGGGCCTGGTCTATTGCCCATCTCAGAGGAGTGATTCAGGTTCATCTGACCCACTGTTCCATGCCCCTGATGTTGCTATATACTAGAATATTCCTTTATTTTGTTGATGACCTAAACATTTGTGGTACAAAGAGTTTCTGTTCTGGAAAAAACAGCTATTTTACATTTATTTATTCAGATGGTTCTTGGTTGTCTGTATTGCTTCATTCCAGCCTGGAAAAGGGAATCCCCAGATGAAAGAATCCAGGCTTTCCCAGCCCACAGTCCCCATGACTGATAAAAAAAATAACTTCCAAACCAACAGGGAGTCGGAAAACAGATTCATTTTCCGCTGTTTGTCACGCAACTTAAAGATATCGTTAGCCAACTTTTCCCAGGGGTTTGTGCCAAAGCACAAGTACAAAAAAAAAATACTGCTATTCAAAATAGGAGAAAGAATTCAAATTGTCGCAACAAGCACTGGTTAATGATCTGAAAGAATTCAGCAGTTTTTTTTTTTTTTGCAGGAACAAATAGGTCCTGATCAGCTCCAGATGAATTAAGCATCACATTAAACAGAGTTTGAGTTCTCTTCTGGATTGACTGTTATTCTTGGCATCCAAAGAAGTGGGACATGTTAAGGTCTGTCGCGGCCTTAGGGCCAGAGTGAAATCTCTCCATACACATACACAGTGAAAATTAGGATGGAATGAAAAAACACATTAGGAAATTAAACCGTCATTTTTTTTCTGCATAGTTGTGAATACTCAGATGCCTTCTTCATGTGTAATAAAAATATACAGTGAACGATAGATTTTTTTTTTTTTGTTTACGAACAATTTCTTAATGTCTGCTCTTAACGTTCTTGTCAATTGGCATGAGACAGCAAGAACTGCACAAATAGAAATAATTCTGTAACGGCTTTTTTCACAAGACACAAAAACCCATCACTGCCGGTGATCACGGTTTCTTCCTCAATGCACTAATTCATGCACTAACTGGGAACTAAACAAACAAAAAAGGGGAGAAATGGTGAAAGGTGTGTCCTCATGATTCACATGCCTTCTGTAATGTTCTCATACACAGTCTGGAAGTTGCCAGTCAGTCATATGATAAACATTTTTCTCCATTTTGCTGAAGTTAATTTAGAAATGTGTGTTTAATCCAATGCGTTTAGGAAAAAAAATGTGTGAGATTGATAGCACTAAAAACACAAGTACAGGTAATGTTCTTGATGAAGTGCTTAAAAACAACATGCTTTCAGTCGGTATGGAGCGAAGCACATCATTCCCACCCTTGATGACATCATTTACGTATCCAGCACATGGCTGGGGGGGGGGGGTGGGTGGGGGTGAAGCTTCGGGAAACGATTTCAGGGTCCGCAGCGCTCAGTGTCATTACCGGGACTTCCAGCATTTACAAGTGGCGCTGTGCCAGCAGGCCGCTTTTCCTCTGTTGGCCATTGGTTACCTGCTCCCCCCGGACCTGGGGGGGCCGCACATGCCACCTGTATAGCAGATAGCAGGAGGTCCCTGAGACTGCAGCTGTTCCACGCTAAATACCTCGCAGATGAATAATTACAACAGGCCACGCTGGAAGACGGTGCACCTAAATTTAGATGTTTGTGTCTTCGGACAAAGTAAAGACAGATGCTTTAAAGCAACATGGGGTTTTATTTGAAAAACACGTCTGAGCCAAACAGGCTTTGCACTATATTTGTCATTGTTTCCAGATTTTATTTTCACAACTGATCCCGCAACACACAAATTACCAGATGCTTTGACATAATGACTACCTGGGTTAAATCTGTTTTGTAAATGAATCCAGTTAATGGGATTGCTTATTGCATAGACATAAACTGGACAAAATACATTCTAGTCCATTAAAGTCCACTGTTATGCCCTTTCAAAACCTCTTTTGAAGGAATATAAACTACAATCTGAACAAATATCTATTAATACTGTCTGTACTTTCCCAATTTGACTGTTTGGCAGCCAAGGTTATAAATATTTCAACAAATATTGAATTCTCACTTAACAATGGTCAGTGGAAAGCTCAGCAGTGGCAGGCGTGCCAATCCATACAACTGGTCCCTTTTAACGCACTGCAGATACCAGGAGGAGAGGCTTCTCTGACAGTCCTTACAAAGAGCTGCTTTGCGGTGACGTCATCTCAGGTGGGAGAGTGAGCCCCAGCACCTCCTACAGCGGCTCCTCACACAGAGACCTGACCGAGGTGCGCAGACCTGGAAGAGAGTTTGTATCCAATGGGAATGGAGCCGCCTCCGAGGGCAGAGGATCCACCATATCCAATACCGAGACACCCATGTTTTTCCAGAAGCTTGGAGAAAAATGTCATCATCCCAGGACAAGCAAAGGTTTTAGGTGTCCGTGTTCGTCTTCATGTCACTCTTCATATCAAGCTTAAACATGGGGGTCCCCATCTCGTGTGCTGCAGGACCCAGGCCAGCTTCCATTACTGAAGGTGACACTCCATTTAAGGGAAGTTATGGTTCCTGTATCTGCTGCAGGAAGTTAGTTCACCTGGAGAACAAGGGTTTAGGGAAAAGGTGTAAGTATGGAAATGACATGCGTTATGGAGACAGCATAATCGGGTGGAAGAAGCCCATGTAGTAAATGCATGCTGCCTTTGATGCGGTACAGTCCTTAAAAACACATTGCAATCATCAGAAGAGTGAACATTATCCGTAATGAAGCATAAGCAGCATCATATAAAAGCATCCATTTCTGCCGGATCTGTGCAGGCTGACCGTACTACTTCAGCAAACTCCAAATCAATACATTTACTGGCACTACATCTACACTGTTGTATATATAAAACATGTACAGTCCTTATGGAATCTAAACAGTATTCTAAAAAAAGACACCATATGAAGACATATATCTACAGGAAAGAAAACCATTCACCGGGAGTCCTTGGTGACGTGTGTGTGTATTATATACAAGAAAAAATTCATATGTGTATTATCGTCTTTTCTCCTAAAATCCCCCACTGCACACCATATAATTTAAAAAGAGGTCATCATGATATGACCTACTGGCCCATCAGATTATTAAGCTATATTTTTGGAAGCTAACCATAATCACGCAACACCTAAATACAGGTATTTTAACTACTGAATTTAAATATTTGATACTACCTATATATTTACTACTTGCTCTTTGCCACTGCCCACCAGTTTATTCCCAATAGAAACCATTGTGTTAACCAATAAGATGTTGGTGCCTGACGATGCATGGCAGGCCTGCCCACTTTGGGTTTGGAGGCCTCCGTCACTGGCAAGCCTCAGAGCGAACCACCTCAGGCACAATATGTCGTCTATCAACGGGAGTCGGAGGCACGATAATTAAAATCTGTACAATCCTGAAGGGCTGCCAGCATATACAATTCACGAGAAATTTATGATCTAAAGAGGTTTTGGGCACATTCTAAGCAAATAGTTCAAAGAAATATGTTTCGGGTTGTAGTGGGAGGTCTGCCTTTTTCTTTCAAGCTTTGCCCCTAGCCATGCATTCCAAGAATGTACACAAGAAGAAACACAAGAAGAAGTGCAGCTTTTCGCTCTCATCGCAGCAGTGTCAAAGAGACAAATTATTCCTGCTATTACTCATGTATGTTTTGACACCTGATCTGAGATCTGTTAACTGAATGCATTTGTAAATTCTAAATATCAACACTTATAGTACAGTACAATTCAAACCACGGGTGCTTCAGACATGATTAAATGCTGAAAAGATGTGGAAATAATGCATTGAATCACTATTGCTGATTGACTGATTACTGTTGCAGATTAAAATTGAATCCAAATGTGATTTAGTGGCATCATTTTTCATCATGATTACCGCAGAAGATACTACCATATACTACTGGAAACAGTCATTTTCTGTGTTGGTCCCTGTTATGTACTTGGCTGAATTGTACTCCAAGTGAACATAGTGCCTTCATTTTGTTTATTCTTTATCTTTCGATGGCTCCAAATTTGCATATGAAATTGAAGTTTAGAAACCAAAGAAAGGTGAGGAAGTCCCTCTCCTCTCATCCAGAATCAACAGCGAGTAAATATCAACACTGAAACATCATATGACAGATTGATAGACACACAGCAGGTGTTGAAATTGATAATACCAACAACTTGCAAAGCACATAAATTTTGTTCCATTTAACCTGTAGACTCCCAATGCAAATAGCAAAGATGCCCGCAGGCATTGTCAGAGGGTGGAGATGATCTGCAGATCAAGGGAAGGAGATTAAACCAAACTGCAGTACAGCTTCCTGTGCACACTCAGGAGATTTTCTGTAAACGATCTTTTTTGTTTTTGTAAATTCCCCTTTAATGTTACTGTAGTGCACTCTTTGACTGCGTTTTTTAACTGTGCATAATGGGATTTTAGATTCCCCATAATCGTGTTTTTATTTTATACTTTTTAGAACATTATACACATTCTAACTATTGCAGGTACCAATATAAAATCAACATAATGAAATGCCAGTAAAACGTAATTAAATAAAAACTGAATAGTTTGGCATTATAATAGGTGTTCTCACAAACCATGTTTGCAGTTTCATGACTCACAACTTCTTTAATAAACCAAGGCTGCTCATAAAACCTTAACTCAATTTACCACCTGCCAGACAAATTAAAGCTTATGAGAAAACCCTCAGACTTTAAACGCCTGACAAAAACAGCGGTACGACACTAAGCATCACTGCATCACACTGATGACTGTAACACTCACATCCACAACTGGTTAAACGGAATTAGCTGGGCAGGTAAATATAAGGGCCACAGTTTCTCAGATCATGGATCCTCTTTAAGGTTAAATTCATTGTATATACACATGTATATAAAGGTACACAGACACACACGTTAACTACAATAAAGGGAGGTTCAACTTGAAATAAGTCGAGAAACTTCAGTGTATATAATAAGTGTCCAGGATTCACATACCTTGTGTCTCATTAATGAAACATAGATGGATGGATGGATGGATGGATGGATGGATAAATGAAAACCTGACACTACCTTTATATGCGGTTAGTTCTTTCCTTATCTTGCTATTTCTCCATTGAATAATTATTCCAATAATGGATATTAAACACAAAGCTTTTAGCCATTTTCACTACATTTATTCTAGTTTTCATCCCTCAGTATTATGGACATACCAGATATATGATAATATTTAAAGTTTTGTTAACAATGGGAGACCTTCCTGAGTGTGATATACAGTACCCACAGATACATACACATTCAAAGACGCTTAGCTGTTAGCTAACCCAACCTAGCCCAGCAGCTTAAACTGAGTGTTAACCTGACATTAATTGCTCGCTGTGTTTGTCTCATCTAATGATGGATGTTGACGAGAAGAATGCAAACCCAATCTGACCCTGGCTGGTCCCATCTGATAGAATCCAGCCTGGTCAGAACAGGTAAAATCCTCATGTCATTTACATTCTCTGACTTGTGTTTTACAACCCAAAGATAACAGAAAAATCCACCTAGAAAACTCAAAACAGGTTTTTGAATGGCGGGTTAACAAATGTTTAATCAAAAATTTACAAATTTACTCCATTTACCAGATACTCATAGAAAATATAATTATGCTTCCTACCAGGAATACAAAGTCAGAATTGTCCTCGACCTTCCTTTGTATTAGGGCCTACCATTTATTATTGGTCAAAGGGATTCCCTTTACATTTAATAAGAACTTCCTTATGCTACAGCAGTATGGCCCCCTGGTAACTAAATGCAAAATATCACATTCTTACACAAACCGGTTCACGGTCTTTGTCTTGAATGCAACGCAAAAATACCAGAATCCAAACAAATACAATTCAAATGAGTGCTGAAAAAAACTCTGTTCCATGGGGATTCAAAGGAACTTTCTGATATTACAAGTTAATTTCGATACAGTACGTTTGTTTCCGCTCCAGAGATACTTAAAGTTTCGTTCTTCTCTCTCCAAATGAAAAATGAGAGTGTCTCTAGGGCAACACTGCTGGCAGTGGGGGCGCTAAAGGGCGAGCGTGTTTTGGTGAAAATGGCTGATAGCAATCTGACCGCATGCTTTTCACAAAATAAATGGAGACTGAATAGTACGCAGCGGAACATTGGACTACTACTCATATATTTTGTTCACTTTTCCATTTTATAATCTCTTTTAAAACTGTTTCTCATTATTTTCAATATTTGCTTGGTCGAGTGATGGTTAGCGGCCTAAAGGGGAAATCCTTATAACGTTCGTCATATTCACACGATGTTAAATGGTACTATACGGATTCACTAATTCAATTAAATTGCAAGCTTCGATCTGAGGAAAAACAATTAATTCGGCGCGGTTTCCTCGGAAAGACCCGCGGATGGTTTTACGCCCGCCGCCGTGAAAATGTGTACAGCAGCTACTCACTACGCTGCCCTTATCTATATGTCTGTTTATTGTTCACCTCCCTTTCTGCATCCTATGGGATGCATTTGTCAGTAACGCTTGTCTGGCCGATCATTTCCCAGCAACGAGTCAATTTTTATCGGTTTGTCGCAACTGATATGACCTTGTTTATATGATTCTGTATAGCTGATCTTTTGAGAGGCCATTACCGCAGGAGTGACCGATTCAACGGTCTCTAACATACCAGTTCAGATTTCTAAAAGTCCATTTAAATCCATTTGTAATTTTCACAAAAATAGTACCGGGGAAATAATATTCGATCTGTCGCTGATCTTGGCCTGTTATACAACTTTCGGAAAGATTTTCGGAAGAGTATTATAACTAAACTTGAAGAAATACATCGTTTCAGTTTTGCCTGTAATTGTATTTGATACTATTATGATATAATCAATTATTTAATCACTCAGAGTACTTATAGTTAACGGCTCCTGAACAATTCAGTACTTTAATAATTCATTAATCATAATTAAGTCGAATGTTAATTTACGCTGTTATTCGAATTGATTAAAATTAACCTGATCAAGTTAAGCTGTTATTCCACTTTTTATTTGCATGAAACGTTGTCATATGATCGATATTTCGTGGTTTACTGAATGACACATGTAAGTTCTTTTGTAATAGCCAAACATAGAGATTAAGCGGCTAGTGTGAATGAAACCACAACACACTGTATATTCTGGTACAAGTCGAAAGCTGACAAAGGGCACAACAGGTACAGTGAGGTAAGATATTCTGATCCTGTATTCTGTTGTAGGCCTGTATGACTCAGAGTAAGTCCAAGACGGCGTTCTTTGCTCGTGACCGCCAACGAAAAATGTCCTTCCTTACCAATGTTTTATTTGAAAAGGATATCGTTTAAACCAGTTTAATGCATTCTTATTATTAAAAACTTTTTCGAAGATACCAGTTTTCTAATTTAGTTTATTAAAACTGATTGTCGACCGCTGTTTACAATTCACCGCACTCGCCATTTCCTTCTTTCAATTAATTCTCAAGATATTCAAGTTTATTTAATGTTTTACCGATGTGCATTTTTGCTTGATTTTTTCAAATCGTATTTTACATTTTTATTTTAAATGGCCATCGTTGCAATTATTGGGGAAAATGATCTTGAACGAAAACGCATGAATTGCCAACAGAAGATTGTTAAAGCTAGTCAACTGACGGCCGTCAGGATGAGGAAATTCTTCGTGAACTCTGTTTGAACCACCCCAGCGCCCATAAATCACGCCTTCTTTCTTTCGCGCAAAGAGCGCTGTTCTCTCTTCTAGTCAGTCCGTTGCTGTTACTATGTAACTATGCAAGGGGGAAATTGGGAAAGATTAAAAACGTGTGATTATTATAAAAACACATGAAACGTATAGATCGTTCCATATGTTTGTTTTACAGGTTTTTATTTGTTAAATCAATCATTATTTCGTAGGTGCATTTTTATTTAGGATTATCTGAAAATATAACCATTCATTGAAATAAAGGGTGATTTGAAAACACATAATGTAAGTAATTTAGATGTTCATCAATCTAATCATTATGTAATAATTAATATGTAATTAAAGGAGCAGAATAGTTATGGTTATGCAAATAAATAAAATCTCATTTTGAAGAAGTTTGAGTAGCATTGGTGCAAACGACACGTAAACAACCTTGGGGATGGGAGCAGAGGTGGAGTTATTGATTGACTTCATATATCACAATTGTATATATTTTTCCTTTTCAATTCCATGTCACCTACTAAAATTAGCCTAAAGTTTACCAACTTTAAGTTATTTCTAAATGTCCCAGTGCTAAATTCCAGCAAATACAACATTAAGCATATAATATCAAAGAATCATCTCTGGAAGTAAATAAATGAAAGTTTCTTCCGTAAGATAGTAAATATATATATATATATATAACAATGTGATTTTCACGGATTTTTTTCTCAGGATTTTACATTCTACATACAAAACAAAACGATTTTTTAACTCAAATTACTATATATATACACCTTTGACTGCTTCTCTTTGCGTTTGAGGCTCATAAAATATCCTAATAAGGGTAAATTTCATTTATATAATTCCGATACCTTGCTTTCTAAAAGTGTATACATATATATATTCGTGACTCCCGCGAGATATGCATTGAAGCGCGGAAGTTCCCTAAGTTAAAATCAGCGCCCCACAGATTTGAATTCATTTTGTCACCTTAATCACCTTTAGGTGTTAATTTTGTTTTGAAGATATCCCAGGTCTTTATTAAACCGGAGGTGTAAGGAAGATAGCGAAGCTTCTCGGGAACTGGGGAAGCGAGAGGCCGTTTCAACATATGCACAGGCGTAGAGAGTTGCACCCAGGAAGGATGACAAACATCTGCTGAGAACGCGGCCACTTTGAATGGAGGAGCGGCCAGATTTATGACATGCCACTCCAGCCAATGTGAGCGCCCCCTGTTCCCGCACAATAGCGGGTGACCCTGGTTTCAACTTCAAGCTCCCGTGTCTACTGCCATAGACATTGTGTCGTACACTCTTGTTTTTGTTAAATTTTAACTCTATATTGAAATTCCAAGTTCCAGATCTTATGCATCTTTTTAACATATATACTTTGAAGCGAAAGGTACGATCAAGTTTTCAGAAACGTGATATTGTCTGATTAGCTTAGACACTATGACCAAGGTTTTTATTGAGTATAGTTAGGTTGTTGACCGTGGCACGTTCCTTAGAAAGCAGCTTTCAGTTTGGCGGCGTGTGGGGTGTTCGATTTTTTTTCCCGGAGGCGGGAGGGAGGAAAAACGTAACAACTATAAATCAGTTTTCTACCGCGGAATTTTCTACAGGAATTACACTGAGCAGACGTCCTAAACCACCGAAAGTCTTTCGATTCGAGACAAAACATGCGGTTTCACCCGATCAGGGGTGCGTTTCCCGTACAACTATGTAGTTCTTTGCTTAACCACCATAGTACGATGCAACGTTGAAGAAACTAACTA
>JABFEB020000085.1:1510885-1521228 GCA_019775895.2 Stomatorhinus ivindoensis | reverse complement strand
CGAAGGGAGAATAATTGCGATGGTACCGCTGTTATATCGTTTTAAAGTGAATTTGTAATCAAAATAACCGAAAAATTAATAACCTGATATCTGGGCACCAAAACATTAAGTTTTCCAAATCGCTCAAAGTAGTTCGGAAAATTTTAGAAACTAATAGGGCGTACGGTCATTAACTGTGAATAGAACACATCCAGCCGCGGCGAAATCAACACGTCGACACAGAAAACTAACAAGGAACTATGCTTCTAACCACAGGTCGAAGGCTGTAGTTCCAACCACGTAAGTTTGCGAATGTTCGTTTGAACTATGGTTTCGGGAAACACCTAGTTGTTGAACTATGTTGATAACGACGGAACTTGCGACCATAGTTGGCTAACGATGCTTTTGGGAAACGCACCCCTGCCCGTTACACAGCAAAAGAGAATCAGTTAGTTTAACTTACGTAGGAAAGTTAATTTCTTACTCTTTGCTTTTTATTTTATATTTTTGTGCACCATATGAACTTCCTGCTGTCAGTGTATCACGTTAACTTTTATTGATATAATTCCGTTACGTCGTTGTACATACTACATATGACCTTACACAGAGTCCAGGAAATATATCCATCCATTTTCTCTAACCGCTTATCCTATTCAGAGTCGCGGGCCAAGATATATATATATATATACATTCTACTTCACTTACGTTTTGTTATCAAAACACATTTTTGCGTCTCAGTCACGCATTATGCTTGTGCATCGTAATACAGGCTGATACATCTGTTTCTTCAATAACTATCTAGAAATTGTTATATAAACCGAAAACAATAATTTAGTCGTATATTTCTTAAAGAAAAATTGCCTTAAACAAGAACCACCATGCAACATGAAAAGAGTAAGTTGTAGATGATTATATACTTAAATAAAGTGCATCATTTTGAATGGGAATTCTCAGGGCGAAGAACTGTGAGTTCGGATTCATAAGAAATTCATACACAATGTGTTCAGTTCGTACTCAGGTGTGTTACACTGTAATAACACCTGAAACTGCTGTGAGGTCATCACCAGGAGAGGACCCACCAAGTATTTTATTTGAACTTTATTCAGACAATTTTGAATGTACAGCCTGGATTGTTATAGAAGATCAAAATTCATTCCAAAAATCACACTTTAGGCTGATATAAGGTGTAAAAGGAAATCTCATCGTTCTGTTTGATCAGTGAAACAAGTTTATTATTACATTTTTGAATGAAAGAAAGCTGTGAACAACTGACTCTTCCTTAATTCGACTGTAGACTACTTGGTACAGCACTTGAATTTCGAATTTTTGAGTATGTCTGTATGTGTATTATATATAATATATACTGTATTGTAAGCATATGTGCATATATAGTGACTGTCAATGAAACGTCCATTCATTCATTATTCACTATATGTTTATAAAAATTTTAATATATGTATAAACCACTCTACGTAGTATCACTTATGTCTCGCTGTGTTAAACATTTTTTCATAATATATATTTTCATATATATCATTTTCTTTTGTTGCAATACAAAATACGTCAAATAAGTTGGATTTTAATAAACGTGATGATTGTTTCCAGAAGATAAACATTTGGAAAGAAGACCCACTGAGACCAGATAGCCTATCAGTTATATAACAGGTATCTTTCGTTTCGGTAATCGATATTTATATTGAAATGAAGAATTTTGTTCGCAGATTTTTTTCGACGGAATTGCAGGAAAATGTAGTATGTGAGCTGCAATGGCATTTTAACCGAATTAAAATGTTTATATTTTATCTACACGAGACAGATCAGGATTACCGGTTTGAAAACATTTATAAAACACTTAACTACAATTAAAATGAAAACGAACGTATATTCAAAAGTTTTCATTACTGGCACCAGAGTTCATTCAGTGAAACCGAAATTGAAAATTTGTGTTGACATCGATGTTTGATTGTATGCCTTGATTCAGTCCTTCAAGTAAGCCTACTTTAACTCTCAAAAGAACAAATACGCTTAAAATATACGGATACGTAGGTTATAAGTCATTCCGTCTTACAGAAGTGAAATACCGTTATATGACTCTGTACAGAACATTTAGCTAGAATATCACCTATGTCATTAATATTTGCGGTACATTAATTCTGACACAAGTTTACAAGACAGGAAGATTAAACCATTGTGTAAAACCTCTGCTGACCTTTAACACGTTTTAAATGTAATGTATTATGACTGCACGAGACATGAAACTAGTAGACCAATGTTTAATTACCCATTCACAAATAAGAGGGCATAAAGAATAAACTACATTCATGTGATTTGCGGGAAAAATTAATAAAGTAAAAGACTTGGTTCCTCATTCTGCTGCAGACCAACACCTGAACAACAATAAACGCTCAAATGTCAGTAACATCCATATCCATTCGGGAGGTATTGCTTTACTATCTTCATAAACAGAATTTGGCATTGTATTATGAAACATTTATTTCCTCGATAAAATCGGATAGATTTAGCAAATGCGGTAAGATTCTTGTGCACATCTAATACTATTTATTGAACTTGTATTAGGCCTATATCTAACATTTTATAGTATATTTTTCCAATCACATACAAAAAGAACTGGAAAACAGGACAGCAAAAAAGTAAGAACACACCGAGAGTACCAGCCAGGTCACAGGGTTATAAAGGCCAGCCGGGCTGAAGTGAGCCCAATGTGACGGAGAAGCTGCCCCCGTCGTGAACCCAGCCTTCTCGGCGTAATAAAGTACCTTTTCAGTAAGCTACAGAACGAATAGGGATGGGGAGCGTGGTCTGTGTGTGTGTTTGTGCGTCTGTGTCTGTGTCTATGCCTGTGTATATGCTGCGGGTGGGGGTCCGTCGCTGGCACATTAATTTCTCTGTTGTCCGCCAAAAGAACGGGTTTGGAATTCTTCTCTGGCCTGCATGCTCCCACGCGCTTCGGGCGCTATAACCGAAGAAGAAACAGTGCGGGATTTTTTTTTTTTTTTAAAAACACCGTCTCGGTGTTTGTTGTTTACAATCTACAAAGAATTAAGTTTAATCATCGAGTCAAAATTTCGGATTAGGGTATTTAGTTATACCTATCTTTTATTTTGAATTATTTTCTAAAGCATTTTGTCTTCGACCAGTTGAGACAGTCGTTTTGTCTGAGACCGCAACAACTATATAAGTATGAAAATTAAAATTGTCTGAGAGTGGAAATCCTATTGCAATATCAGTTAGTTTTGGAAACAAGGCTTTGTCGTTCGCCATACTATATTGTTTTGGGGAGCTACTTTTATACTAAACTGGGTTCAACATAGATGTAAAGTATTTTTCTCATTAGGGCATGTTTGATAAAATGAAATGCATGAAATTTCACTTAAGTCCAACAAACAAAGTTTCGGTTATGAACTGAAATGTTCACGTGTCACAAAAAGATCATGCATACCAAACCACCTCACTCCATCGTTCGGCGTAGTTTGTTGTAGGTTATTATATATAAAAATAAACAGCATTGTTCATATTTTGACAGATACGTCAATCTAATAGGTTTGTTAATATAATTCAACCATAACACAGGCCTATTACTAAAGATTAATATAGATTTTTTCAGAAAACTGTATATATAGGCCTATTTCATAAAATATATATAGGCACACGCAAACGAACAGCGAATTCTCGGGTTCATTTCTTCTGTATGTTATACGCCTACTGCACGCCTCTTCAGATGAAAACTGAAACTAATGTTCATAAATGATGAATCTTGAATTAACAATTAATGTGCAAAGAAAAAAACATCCACATTAGTTGTAATAAAATAGAGTGGCTACAGTAAATTGGTGGGATCAAAAACAAAATTACGAAACCCAAACGAATGACGCAAACATCAGAATGCCTGGGAACAGTGACTCCATCTTATGACAGTGGGTTTGACTCGTCTTACATTGTCTGATAATTTAGACTCATTCAAATTTCCCCCAGAAATTTTTAAATCCAAGCCAGTTGAAGGCTATGCAAACCAAGAAGCTGAATTGCCATGAAAAGACTGATAATGTTTCTTTTATATAATGTTTCTTATAAATTACCCCCCTCCCCTTTTGCCAGGCTAATCGATTTTCAATTAAATCTGACCGTAAGCAATAAATTCAACGTCATTGTGTTTCTGCCATTAGAACGTCAAGAAAAGAGCCCCGGATCCCTGTGCCATACAAAGTATACGGAAATAATGTAGTTGCAACACACATAAAAGACCTGTGACGTACGCAAATTCTCTTAGCAGTCCTAAAAAGTTGTGGTTTTTAACACGGCGGGAAGACAAGGCAGCGGACAACGTGAAGTGATTGTTGTTGATTTGGGAAGCACCCCATTGACAGAAGTGTAAACATGTCACGAATGGACGGAAGTGGACGTCAGCCGGGGGAAAAGAGAGAACATCATCGAACAACAACAGTATGGAGGACGCGCTGTCCGAAAGCCATGATGCAGTGACATTACTATAGACTGAAAGGTAAAAAAGAAGAGGGGCTGCCATTTATAGCAATTCAGCATTCTTCAAATTACGTACTTGATTTATGAAACGTATGTATGTATAATGTGTAAAATACCAGTTAAGAAGGAACCCATTGTGCCAGTAATGTTAATGCTGCCCTTCTACAAATATTGAATTTATGGCATACTTCCAGTTTAGTTTTAGCCGAAGGATGTTGGGGTTAAATGGCAAAATACTTTCTCGTGAAAGGACTAATTTTAGGGCTTTTTAAAATGATCTCTATTCACCACCTTTCGTTTTGAATGGCAAGTCCCTGCAGACATCTATTTTCATATATTTGGCTGATACTATTAGTAAACAAGCCCATATATCACCCAACATGGAAAATTAATAGACGAAAGTGACCCAAATGTACAAAACCGTTTTATTGACCACTATTATTACCACACATACACCATCACAACGATAGTTTACTTAATCTAAAACACATTATTACCACAAAAGTGCTTACTTTTTAGATTTTAAAACCTGTTTATTTTAGGAATTAAGCCCTGTCCAGTCCAGCTTTCCCTTTACATCTAAATAAATAAATTAAGCTTACATAAAAATCAAAAGCCGAAACTTCTCTAATCTTGCTGTTAGATAAATTAAAAATCGCGCTTTGAATTAGACAAAATATACAGTACAATCACGAACTCCTCTCAAAATAGCCATTCTCTCAAATGTCCTGCTCCACTTTTGATTCCAAACAGATCAAGAAAAAAACAGCTTATTTCTACTATTTCTCTAAATAAATAAATCCTGAAGTACAGCGTAAACAATTTATTGGTATTCGCGTTAATCCATGCTATATAACATGCATTTTATATAACTGTGGACTATAAGCAAACCCTTTTACGCACAAGTAAACTTCTGTCTTATAACCTTGTTATATCCTCCGATTCTCGTTCGACTCCGGCCACCCTGGAGAGTTCCTCGGAGCCTACCACCATGTTAGAAGCCACAGCGGCCGCCACTGTGCTGGCTGACGAGCTCGTTTTGGACCCGGAGGATGTGCTTGTAGAAGCTGAGGATCTGACTTTAGTGTTGGGCAGCCTATGATCTTTTTTCCACTTCATCCTGCGATTCTGAAACCAAATTTTGATCTGCCGCTCAGAGAGAACCAAGGAGTGAGCAATCTCGATGCGTCTTCGCCGAGTTAGGTAGCGGTTATAGTGGAATTCCTTCTCCAATTCTAAGACCTGCTGACGAGTGTAAGCAGTCCTCGACCGTTTGGGCTCTGCTCCGTTGTAACTGGCGTTCACTAGAAAGGGGAAAGGTAGAACGAAAATAGGAAAAGATAGGAATAAGCAGGAAGGTGGGAAAGCAGGTTTTATATGAACTGAAACGTTAAAGGGAAGGATAATAACGGAGAATGGGGATTGTACAGCTCCTACTCAACCTAAGATCTCTCATTGTATCATTTGCCCGCCTCAGTAAATATGATTTTACAAAAGACAAAAAGCACCAAATCGTTTATTACATGCCCCAAAACTTAAATGTCTTTATTGTCCACTCTTCCCCCGTCTCTCCTCTAACACACACATGAAAGGAAAAACCACATGGCAATAGAGCTGCCCACACCAACACTACAGCTATAAAATTTATGGTGGGTGCAATTACCAGCGCCGAGTCGTAAATCCGCCTCAATTGTGTCATTTCAAAGGCTTCTCTCATACCGTTGCAAGGACTGGCTGGGTGATAGAAGTAAAGAGAGAGAGGGGGAGAGCGCGGGAGAGGGAGAGTAAAAAAGACACACAAGTTGCCTACCGGTACTGATGTGAATTTTCTTCATCCATGGGTATACTATGGGTTGTTTGGAAGACACTGTGATGTTAGGATGCTCCGATTCGGCTTGGTTGCAGGTGGAGGGCACAGACGGTGTGGTAGAAGGTGACGTGGGTAAATTTGGGGGCTCACGCTGAGATGGTTGCGTTTTCCCAACAAGCAGGTGCCCTGAATGTGGTATCTCATGCCCCCTTTGGGCTTCGGGCTCGGGGATGCTTGCACAGTTATACTGGCGCTCCTGGTACGTCGCTTGCGGAGGATACAACTCCTGGTGGTGATGCTGGAAGCCAGTGTCCCTCGTGCGGCTGTAATATTCAGAGCTGTGGTCTGGGATGTAGCTATTTTGCGAATATTCCTCGCATGGAGGAAATTTCGGATCAATGTAGTTAGAGTCCATCAAATACGAGCTCATGATCATTAATTTCTGGAGTGAAAAATAATTTTTCTACCTTTGTCGTTTTTCTGCTCCATAAAGCCCTCCTACTCGCGAACGGCCCTGTAAAGTTACTTTTACCACGTGACCTAATTGTCCAATAGAAGCGCGTAATGTGGTCCCCGGATAAGGAACCAAATGCTTATTCGAAACGTACCCACTTTTGTATTCTATACGTGCTTTTCGTGCCTGCCATTTAACAATGCATTGCAATTTCAAACATTTTATAGATACATACGTAGCAGTTTCCATTATGGTAATATGGCAGATTATTTCCAATACGTTGCAAAATGCAGTGGGTGATAAGGAAATATTAAAGAGAATCTTACGACTCTGGGTTCGGTTAGACTGAATCGTGAGTATGGGCAGGAACAGGCGATTTCCCAAGCCTAGACAAGGCTGAGCTTCTGAGGATGAGGTAATGAGACAGGCGTATTTGTAGAGCGAACTTACATAAGATCAAAAGAAGCACATCGTAGCTCAGCCCAATATAATTTATTAGATAGCGAAGAATACGTCACAACGTCGCATCACTTTGCGTTTGAATTACGATTCACAATTAATATAACAATATTAGAAATTCACCACCAATGTATTGGTTTTAAAACGAATAATACGTGAAATGTCAGTTTAAAAAGTTGGGTCCAAGGAAAACTCACAAAGAAAGCGCAGGCACGAAACCTTCCTGGGGAACGTCTTCACTTCATAAACAACAATTGCTTGCTCATATTTTATTGAATTATAATACAAACGGCACTTAAAGTTTAGTTTATTTAGTAAATCCGCGTGTGTTGACATCTAGAGCTCTTGGCTGCACGTTTTCCGAGTTTTATTAGGCTGTAAAAGCTGTAAATCCGTCGCTCGAAATGACTCGTGATTTCTTAGATTTTTTACGGGTTTTCTAGTCTTTCCTATTTTTCTTTCCCACCGACAGGTTCAGTTTGTGTATTCATGCAGTTCTCTGTATCGTATTGCTTTAAAGTGTCACTATGAACATTACATTGGAACATATTAGTAAATAGTGCCTATATACACGTAATAAAATTACTTGAATGACTTATCCCCGAAATGCCATTGAAACAATCCGTTTCCCTGTTTGCAAATTTGTGATAGCTTTTTATTAACACAAATTCGGTTATACAGAAAATTTGTAAGATAATCAAATCACAGAAATCACAATAAAATTATTACAGGCAAAAACCGCTTGGGCGGGATCATTATAAATATTGATGTTTTGTTAGGATTTTTGAGACCTTTGCATCCGCAGGAAAAGCCTCAGAATGTCACACAGTAAACAACGTCTGCAATGGAGACTCCCTTTACCTCTGTGGGCCGCAGCTCAGCTGCTAATCTCCACGCCTAATTGGTTGTGCTACACTATAGATATTGCACCACAGCAGATACTAGAAAATTAAATTCAGCTTCAGCTAATGACATCTCAGTATACATTAATTGATAACGAAATTCGTTTATCATTCGTAGGATTGACCAGAATACATCCACAGATCTGACTACAATAAAATGTCCATAATAATACAAAATAATAATAATAACAATAATAAATTAACCGTGTTTAACATATTAATAAATTAGATATCTTTCAACCATACAAAACCATTCAGTAAAACTCAGCTGTATTCAGTATTAGATATTTCAAAATCACGTTTTCTCAGTTATTTCCCCTTATATTGTCGTGATGATGCACCGGCAGAAATAAACACGTTTTGAGAGTAGTTATGTTATATATATAGGCCTATATTTATATATATATTTGAAGAAGACTAACAAAGACTAACAATGCTAGGCGATGTACGGATCTAACTAAACACAAGGTAACTAAGGAAAGGGACTTTTCTGCCTTAACTCGCATCTACTTTGATGTAAATATGGAGAATGTTAACAAACACACAAGTTTGCGGATAGTTCCTACGTCGGTCCCCGCACAACATGTTCGCTTTCAACGTCGTTCCCATCCCAAAATCTGAGATGGCTTCTCGCATATAAATATACAAGTAAAAGACAATGAAAAACAAAAAGCCGTATGACAGTGGCAATGAAAAATAACTTTCCATTATTCTCGTAGGTTCATTGTTCTCTTCATTACCATATTGACCGTTCGGTAACCTTTTGTAGGGGTACATATATACATACACACACGGACGCACACACACACACACATGCTCGCGCGGGCGCGCACACACACGCACACAAGACCCACACATACAGTGATAGATACAAAGGAAAAGAGACAGAGAAAGAAAGATGGATGTAACATTAAAGGAGCCACCCCCATAGAGTTAATGGCTCGTCCAAGTAAATTCTGATCATTGTGCACTGAGAATCAACGCTGGCCAGCTCTTGACCTAAATGCAGAAGCTTTTCTTTCTTTGTGGGAAATACATGCAAATGTGACGCAAAGCACACGCACACACACACACGATCAAATTCTCTCAGTCTTTCTGTAGCAGCATTTCAATATTAGTTAGACAGCCTGACCCGCATTTCACCCCTCGTGTTTGACTCATTCCAATAGTTCACTGCCAAGGAGTTATTGATGAGGAAACAGCGATGAAATTTGTCTTCACAAAGATGCTATTTAGATCTTTTGCCTAGTTCAATTGCAAGTTATAATGCAGAGCAGGATAAATGAACTCCATATTAGTAATTTGATGTTTAATTTTGCTTTTTGAAACTAGCAACCCCTACTGTTTTTCCAAATGCACAGTATTTATGTTTATGTATGTGTAATCATAAATACATGGTATATATGACACCTGTGTAAAATTACAATCATTTTGGTGTATATTAATGAAAAACCAATGTTACTTATTTGAGTAATAATAAACACCTTATGTGTTCTTTGTACAGGAAAAACGTAAATTTGGTTTTGGATGTTAAAGCTTTACAGAATCCTATCTGCAAGTAGTCTACGTACGTGTCAGTTCTGAGATTTTACTATTGTCAGGAAAATATCCGTATTTAGCAATGTAGCATTCTGCTAACAACTGTAGTCATCCTGCAAAAACAACGCAAATTTGCAAATCACCATTGTACTAGTTCCCCAAGTGACCACCTTTGCGCTTGCTGAACACGCTTATTAAATTAAATAATACGTTCATAACATACACACGTTAACCGTACATCTCACTGACTCCTGGGAACTGTACTGATATAAACGTAGACGGAAAACTGGCACTTGTATGGACAGAGCTTACATGTAAGCTGTCTCATCACCACGTCGTCACAAAGAAATATACTATCAAGAAGACGACGAAGAAGAATTAAGACGTCTTCAATGCTGGCACAAGCCTGAAATTGTTTTTCATTGGTTCAACCATCATAGTTGTCAGTGTCCTGAGAACTATTTATCAATAGATGTCCTGTAAATTAATCTGTTTATGTACAAAGACAGGAAAAAAACTTATCGTCATATAAACCGAAATCGCCCGCAGGCTTTTATTTGTCACAACAGCCAAGCCTATAGCACAACAGGGACCATCTTAAAGGTAGTTATCACAGAACACCCAGCTGCCCTGAAAAAGGAAAATCTGCAGTTTTCTATTTACTGTTAGGGTGTGTGTGTGTGTGTGTGTGTGGGGGGGG
>JABFEB020000085.1:1475636-1493799 GCA_019775895.2 Stomatorhinus ivindoensis | reverse complement strand
GATTTTTAAATAAGTAACATGGAGATCACAATATTACTAGAATTTTCCTTAGTATCCTGGTTGATGTTTTGGTCGAACTCATTGTACCTGCAATACTAGATTCATTGTAGTTATGAATTAATCCGAACTTTACCAATTCCAGGCATTCCTCCGGGGTGACTCGCAGAACTGATAGTCACTGAGAATCAGAACCCACCACTGTAAATTGTTCTTTTGATTTGCTAAGAATGTTTGGTGTGGCTGCTTTGTTCATCATTTTGCTATCCTTTGGAAAATCATTCCCAGTTAAACAATAATAAAGTGGAGTCTTAGTTCATTCATGACATTCAGACCAAAAAAAAGTTTTAAAAACTGATATAAGGCACAGTAGTAGCTTATATGGTTTGATATTCAAATATGTATTATCTGATATAATAATATCTTGATCTTTGCTAAGCGTATTTTAAAGACCTTGCGAAATGCGTGCATATTTGGAAAATTAAAAAATGTTATTATACGGTTAGATGCATTTTGAAACGTGAAAATTCTTATATGTTGTATAAAAAGTTTAAACATTCATGGTCATAACGTCCTTCCTAAAGACATACAAAAGATGCACTTTTAATAACAATTTTATTAAATACTCACAAATACGTTTGGACGTGAATGTCAAACAACAAAAAGAAAATGTATTTTACTTCGTCTTGCTAAAATTTACGTTTTCTGATAACAACACGACTATTTTGCTCACTTTTAAACATAATGCATCGACGACACTGAAAGCTGTAGGTTGTACACGAAAGCTCTCACATGAATAAAGCACACCATATATACAAGTCATATTAACAATTCAGGTAGTATCGTTCGTCCAAATACAACTTTTGTTCATATGCATTTAAACAAGAACTTAGCTAAACAGACAGTACGAATGCTCGTAATAAACAAGATGCGTCATTACCTTCACACTTATCGGGAATAACCTACATGTGCGCTGCTTAATTATTACACAGCAGGTTTCCACGTTAAGGAAAACATTTTGCCAGATACAAGTTCACAGAATTTTATGAGACAAAGTATGAAGCGTCCGATATGTTTTTAAGGGTACTAGAATTGTTGTTTTACCGCAGTCCATTCTTCTATAGAGCAGGGAATGATCAGGGAATGTCAAGTCATTAAATGGAATTCTGTCCATACCGAGGATCAATCAAATCTGACACGTAACAATTAAAGCGAAAACACGTTTTTCCTGAAGTTGCATGTTTCTTACTATAGCACAGTGATGTCCATTTTAAATGCATCTTGCTGTCGTTATATGTGTGTGCAATTGTGTGATATCGTGCGCGCACTCATATATGCGTGCGAACATGTGTGCATACCTATGTGTATAAATTGTGCCAAATAAAATGTAAGATAGGTAGTTTAATTATACTTTGATATACCACTAATGTATTTGTGGATTAGGAAATCGGCGTTTTCTCCTTTTTCTTCTCGTCCGTGTCCACTTCGGTATCCTCCTTCTCTGCTTCTTGAGTTGCTCCAGTAGATCCGTTTTCCATTAAAGTCGAAGTTAGATTGCTCTCTTTTTTCCATTTCATACGGCGATTCTGGAACCAGATTTTGATCTGGCGTTCTGTAAGACAGAGAGCGTTGGCGATTTCGATACGTCTGCGTCTGGTCAAATAACGATTGAAGTGGAATTCCTTCTCGAGTTCTAGAGTTTGGTACCGGGAGTAAATCTGTCGACCCCTCCGTCTATCTGACCCGTATCCGACTCCTGTGTAAAAATACATTTAAAATTGTGTTTACATTTTATTTTCATATATTCATTGTAGTATTTCATATTACACTACCCAAATTTCACATGATGTATGAAAGCTGACTCAAAAGATTACATTAAGTAAATGAATTCATATAAAGGTATTTCATTACTGCAGCACACAATCGCGTAGATGCATTCGGTTTGCGTCAGAATTATATGGATTACGGGCATTTTCAGGAGTCGAAATATTAAATAAGTTACTTCTACCTTTATATGCAAATACATTTTAACATGGTCAAAAGTAAGGGTATTCTGAAGAATGTGTGAAGTATTGCCTGACTTTTAGGATTCAGTATAAATAGTGAAAATTGATTAATACTATACAGAACGCCTTAAAAACTTTTGTTAATTTCTGGCGATGGTGGGGGATGGTGGTCGCTTGACCAAAAGGGATTTCCTGTAAAGATAAAAGGCTTTTATAGCCGGCGACAGAGTGCTGCAGTAATGCTTTATGAGGTAATAAAAAGGAGCTTCGCTTGTTCTGTTGCCGGGCCGGTCATAAAACAGGCCAATTTATTTAATTTATCTCTTGGAGTTGTAATACATACCACTGTGAGAGTTCATTCGCTGCATCCATGGATAGATTTGAATGCTTCCTTTCTGCTCTTGTGATCCTGTTCTGCCCTGTTCCGAGGTGTAGTCCTGTGCAAGCGAGCTCTGTGCAGTCTGTCCCATGCTAGTTTGCCTGCAGCTAGGCAGAACATCCTTATCTTGGTAGAACACGTTAGCTCCATATTCGTACGGTCCCCGGCTGGATCCAAAAACAACGTTATCTTGGGCCGAATAGAAAGGTGAGGAGTAGATCCGGTTCTGGGCCACAGCTGTCCCGTAGGACGAAAAATGTCTAACGGGGTCATAGCTGGACGAATTTAGAGCCACGTTGGGTAAAACTTCTTGACCACCAGCTATATGGCAAGGGAGCGACGGATTTGCGAAATACGAATTCATACCTTGCCTCTCTCCCTCTCGTTCTCTCTCCCTCCCTCCCACTTTTTCTTTTTCTTTCCGTTTTTCTTTCTGCCTCCCTGTCTCTCGTTCTCTCCCTCTTTATTTTTTCTGTTTTAACAGGAGCGCGAACTGTGATTTCTGTTTAATTTATTTCAGGGCTTCGCTAGAGGCACACAGCTCGAATGTTATAGCTAAGGCTTCAACCCAAGTCAGAGAGAATGACAATGTCAGCTGACCATGTTCCTCCAATAAAAAGCGAGGAATAGAAGGAAAGTGGGGGGGAAAACTTCGCTTTTTTATTCATTTGACGGAAATAGCAGTGCACTCACTCACTCACTCACACACACACATACACACGCACGCACAGCACCAGCGCGCGCGCACACACACACGTACGATTGAACACCATTGTATTTATGAATGTTTAGTAATTTTTCTGACTGTCCCGTTCTAGAATCTGATCTATAATCGAATCGATCCGTAAAAAAGTGAATGTATGAGTCCAAGAGATTATGAAGAAAAACTAACACTTAAAAAGTAACGTAACAAGACTTGTATATTCATTTGCATGACGTGTCCATATGTCTATGTTATATATAGTTATATATTCATGACTGTCGTATTTAAAAGAAAATCTGATTAGCCAACTGCATGCGGGGTACAGTAATCCAATTACCTAGTCGTAGAATTATCTTGACAACGTAGTATCTCAGATCGATAAGCATCTTTCGTTTCTAGCAATATATTTCAATTTTAATTGAAATTGATGATTTAAAGAAACCTTTTTTGAAAATGATAATTCAGAAAATGTATCGGACATATAAAAATTTCAGTTTATTGGTTGCAGGAAGACGCTTATTAATAATCAGTTAAAACCCATTTCGACATTTTAGATATTTAATTGGGTTAACTTTATAGGGGTTTAACACAACTAAAAGACGCCTTGTGCGTTAAAAGATGTTACAAACGGTTGTCGGAATAAAAAACAACGTGAAGACTAACGTGGTAAACCTAGAGAGTGAGCTGCGTTTATCTTTCATTAATTCATGGGGCAAAATGTATTTTTTATTTTCGCTGTTTTGTGTGTTCACATCAATATTCACTTTTAATCTAAATAACATACTCCAACGCCTAAAAGCAAATGACACCGATCTGATTTTCTTATAGATCCGACGAATGCGAAAACGAAATTAAGATGCAGAAACTTTTATATTAGTGCAGAAACACTTAATCGATACACAGTAAATTAGCGCGCGATTTGACGCTGATTGAAAGGAACAACCCGGCTTCGTTCTGATCTTAATCTTGGCGACTTAATTCACTCGTTATTATTATATTAATGCACGTCCAGTTTAAGAATAATTCACTGGCTACATCCTCTACCAGCGCTAAAATATTTCTGGTAATATGCAAGACACTTGCAGGCCGAGAATGCTTCACTGACATCATGTTAAAAGCTTTTTGCGAGTAGCGAGGATACTCTATACCTTGGTTAAAAATGAAAACATAGCTGTTAACATATTCATAGTGATATCGGAGCACCAATCGCACATTGAACATGACGTTCTTAGATGCGCCCAACATTAGAACAAAATAGCAATTTCTTGCATTTTTAAAGAACAACCATTTTGGCGTGTTTACTGGTCTCGTTGCTAAGTGTATAACCCCGATGAAACCCCAAAAAGAAACGCCTCTGTGTACATATGGTGCGCATGCATGTGGAGCGGGAACTAGGAGTAAATCTGTTTTACTGCAGAAGAATCTCTTAACGCCTGTGTAAGCTAGAGAAGTCATAAAATCAGACAGGTGATCGCTTCCAGCAAATCGCCAGGGCATCTCAGCCTTCCCACTATTTTCGAGGACGTTAGGGCAAATACATTTTATGCGTTTGTATACTATTTTATGTATGTAGGGGCAGAGTATGCAATAGTGTTTAGCGGTTTATGCACTAATAAAAATAACTTTAATACTTGTTCGCACTGGTTTCTTCGCGATTCTTTGCAATGAAGAAATATAAAGCAAAAACACATGTATTTTTAGGCCTGCTGTCTCCGAACCGATTTCATTAGAGCGATATCTTGTATGAAAGGAAGGAAAATGCTTCTGAAATCTTCAGGTCGGCCATTCACATCATGATCATAAAGTAGTAGACAAGTAAAACTCGCATAAAATTAGTATAACACTACTGAATTATAGCATTAGCCTATATATGTGTACAAGACTAAATACCTGTATTAAAGTTTAACTTTATAGCCAAACAATAGGATTGCTGTATACAAACCATTGTGAAAGTTGGGCGATCGGTTATGTGAAATAAGACATTTTAATTCACAATACTTGACAATTATGACACATTCGTCTCCGGGTAAAATATGGTACGTTTATATTACATTTTATTCGCCATGAACTTAAAGTAGGGTTTTCCAAAATGGTATCATATTATTTAGGTGATCCACAGTTTTACTGTGTGTATATCAATACATCACGGTGTTTGCCATTGAAAGTACAATCGCGAAAATACCAGCCGTTTTATGGAATTGAAAAGCCGTCGGGACCTTCAGTCAATTGGTAAATAACCTACGAATGGCTGACTACTTTAGCGCTTTCCACAAACTGAGCAGAAACTTGAAAGTGTTTTATTGCCTCATCGAAAACAAAAGCAACAGCCTAGATGGGCACCGCTACTTGAAATAAACATCACAAAACAATTTACTGTTAGACCTATAACGATCTGGATCTGTATCTACAGCTATAAATGGACCGTGAGGACAGTTTTTGTTTCTGTTCATAAACATAAAAAATGGGGGAACAGCGTTAATATTATTGAATAACATTTAATATATAAATTGACCAAGCAGTTTTACTGGCGCGTGGAATGTTAAAACAAGCCTGAACAGCCAAAGCAATCATTGTCGTTTGCTATTTATCACTTAGGTCTGGGTTCAATCAATTTTTCTCCCTGCTTAGTATACTTATTTTAATGGGCATTCAACTTAAAATAATAAAAAGGTATTTAATACTTTCTTCAAGTTTTAATACACGTTCACTTCGACAGCTTGCAATATGTCACAATAATTTCGTATAGAAAGGATCCTTTACACCTACTTTATATAGTCATTAATTGAAACGATTTTTTTTCTCTTTTAAATGCGATTGTGACCATTTTAACGTTAATGTTGTATAAAACAACAAAATATCCTTATGGACCGAGCATCGTATTTTTAAAACGTACATTTATATCAGTGACGCATACGTACATGACTTCGTGTGTATAATAGGTTTTAATTATATTTGGTGCTAGTGCAGTGACGAAAGGCCATTGGTTTTGAAGTTAACGTATTCCAGGCTTCTTAAAACGTGCCTGGTAGCTCTTAGAAACATACACGCGGCCTTAGTTGCTCACCTTTTAACTATGTTTTAACAAACTATGTTCAATATTTCACCAAACAGATTTGGTCATAATGACTTGTGTAATTATTATTATTATTCCGTTTATATATGTTTGCCGTATAATATTCGCCAACTAATATTAAAATACATAAATAAACAATTAATAATGAAATATAAGCTGGTAAGACGTGTTTCTCCATACTCCATTCTTTTTATACCAAACCACCCTGTACACACACACCACACGTCCGAGCGCAAGATACGAATGCGACGTTTTTCATATCTCGCTGAAGAACAATGTTTTGCCATTACTGATTGATAATATATTAACTGGTTATCTTTCACGCTATTGTGTGTAGATTAACTGAAATTAAACAATTTCAGTGCTACGTAAATATTACACCTCTTCTTTTATCTCGCTCTCTTTAACAGCGACGCTATTACTGAGGAACCGCGGAGGCGCCTGTTCTGCACCACGGGGTTCCGGAACTCGGCACAGTACCGGAAGACTGGTCACAGCTGGCCGAAGTCTTTTGCCACGCTTTTGCTACAAACCTGCCGTATGTGGAAAAACTAGAGCCATAATATCCGAAGCCGTCGTCTTCACCATAAGGTTAATTATACCTTTGTTCATATAGCCAGGTCTATATATTTGTATAACATTGTGTAAAAGTTTAACTGATCAGAAATTTTAATCTGTTCGTTCACTCCTATTATAAGGAACAAAATCACTTGATATATTTATTGTATTTTGTTCGTGAATAAAATATTCCTATACTCTTATGTATAACTGCTAACTGCGTAAATGTTTGCTTAATAAATGTTATTTTGCATTTTTTGTGTGTCCTGCATACAGCTGTACTTCGTCATAGGAACCTCCGATGGTTTGCGGTATTAAAATGAGAAACTGCACGACCGGCCTTTTGGTTTATTTCAAAGTCCGAAGTTGTATCACTGTCATCATTGTATATAAACATAAACGGTTATATAATAATTACTTCATATACTTATTGCTGAATGTAGTACAAATAAAACGAAGTATTGAGCCATCTACGTCATAATACCTCGTTTATGTCCGCTTACCTAAAAGTTCAATAGAAGAATCATGATTCAATGTCCCACGTAAGTTCTCATCACGGTCTTAAACATACAGACTTATAGGATTGATGAAGTAACGTTTATTCACCTAATAATGCAGGATATCGATACTGTTGTGCGTATTTGTGCATCCATTATTTATGGCAAACAGTAATTCATATATTTAATTGCCAAATAAATTGATAAATTGACACAAGGTGGCAGTGTTGTATTTATCTATTTACATATGGGGGCGGGTCGACGGGGTTGCTTTTCCAACGTGTTAAACATGGTAGGACAAGACCCAATCACAAAGTACTTCAGAAACTCATAGGCAGGTGAAGGATTCTGAAAATACAGTAGTTTAAAATATATACAATAATACGCACATTTCATTTTAAAATAGCGTATTGGACAGAGTGCTGCTGCCATATAGAATCAAAAACAAATTTTCACACCTTAATGGTATGATGGCGAAATTGCTTGATAGCATTGTATATATAATATTTTGTAACAAGATATATAATTATTCTAAAATGAAATTGGTCATTAGAATTTTGACAGAATTTTTTTAAGAACTGTAAAATTGTACATTTTTAAATCGAAAATATTTATCCTGTATGAAATCCTAGCAAATCGTTTATATAAATAGCTATTGTAGTTCATTTTCTTTATACGCTCCTGGTAGCTCTGCCCTCACTATTTGCTACTGTCCAGTTACAGTGACGCTTGTCATACATAGAATATATATTTATTAAAGTAACAAGTGCGATATTCTCTCTAAATATTCTTCCGCTTTAAAACAGGTTATAGGTTAAAGTGACAGGACTGGTCTATTTTGGACTGAAAATATACAATAACCTTTGTACTCTGTGCCTGAAAGTCTTAAAAATCCATTAGAATTTTTTTCCTCGTAAGTCTATTCAATTGGACAACACTGTTACCATTAACGATTGCTCTATGGAATTTATGATATTAAACATTGATGTTGACCTATATTTATAAATCCTTTGTCCTCTTACACAGAAAAAGCTGTGCCCAAGTTTATATATATATACTCAGCGCAGCATTTTTCAAAAAAATCAATTAGCATGGACACAAGCTTGTATACCAAAGGCAGAGTAATTAGTTTTATACATCAACAAGTAATCATATTATTTAATGCTGCGGAATGAATTACATTAAGATAGGTACACACATCCGTGAACGGAAGTTCAAGAAATGTTTTCTAACACAATTATTACTGACTGCACAGAACAGTGAAGAACTCGACCAAAACAGAGCAGGTTAAAGAACACATATATTCTATTTTTTGTTTAGGCTACTACAACGGCAAATGGGATTTCCGATGGAACAGCAGAATGACCGTAGATGAATGTTGCCTTGATGCAAACGATGGTTTTAAGACATATCTGTGCAAGGATAGTGAATAACAAAATATGATGTCACTTTCCATTAAAATACATGCAAACAGAATAAGAAACTGCAACAGACCACTCCCCCCACCACCGTTTAGTGCATCCACATACACGACAGCTTGCTTTTCTCATATGTCCCAGTGGCTCCTCACGTGTTAATAACATATCGCCGGGAATACCTTTGCAGACACGATACCAGGCGACGGTATAACAAGCATTGCACCTCACAACTAGGACATTAAACAACCACTGACATTTTGCTTCGGTTCCATGCGCAAGCCGCTTTAGTGCTGTGAACATTTTCTGTATACATTAGGCCAGAAGTAGCGTTACTGTACCTTATTTACATCCTGCCTGATGACAGAGCACATCATGAATCTGACGAATAGCGCCCGTAACACGTTACCTTGTGAATCAACCATGCATACAGAATATTTAATAATAGACGTTGACATGCTGGAAAATGTATTAGCGACGTAACTAATTACTGGCCTTGTGAAATATATGCGCGTTGTAACGCAAACTCACCAATCACAAGCAAATGTCTACAACACATAGAAAGAATATTATCTGTTTGAGTCCACAAAACCACTTATGACATTTTAAGTCTTTTAGATTTTGCGCATTGTTAAAACAATGTATTTACACTTAGGAAGAATCGCCCTTCGTATAGGCAGCGAACCAGTACTAATATTGATACGAATACAACCGAAAATGCATAAACTCTTGCAATAAGATTACACTCTATTCGTATTAAAATCCAGATGAGAGGAGGGTTCACTTTACCAAGCTTTCACTCGTAATATCCATTCATCCTATGTCCACAATTCCTTTGGGGCCGAAAAAAGAACATTTGTTGCATCATATCCCTACCTACTATTGATATGCACTATTAGATGAACATTTAAACCAATAAGCAGCGGGGGATCCCCCACTTACCCGCGTCTTCTTCGCTGTTACTGTGACGCATGTATGGTGCTCCGACGTTATGGCGAGCAGGAGTGACGGCGAGTAAAGACTCAGAAACGCAATGCAAAGAAAAGCACTGCTTGTTTTGAATGGAGTCACGGAAGGCTCGAAATCGCACACGACTTCACGATATTTGTAACCCGAATCCTCGTGTTCTATTAGAATCCAAATGAGAGAGAAAAATACAGTTTTGCCAGCTAAGGGCTGAGAGACAGGAGAGAAAGAAGAGAAGACGATACAGTCACCGGAGCGCAGCGTAATGGCAGTAGCGTGAGGGGCTTAGAAAATAACGTTTTCCCCTAACATCCAGTAAGACTAAATAAAGCATAACACCAATGGAAAATTAAAAGTGACTCTTTTCTACGCTACCATTAAGTCTGCAGTGGTGTAGGAGAACGTGTGATCCGAAGAAAGACTACAGTACAAAGTTCAGGTTCATGAAGACTGAGTCATGTGACCAGCTCTAGCCAATCCAAGCAACGATTCAATCGTAAAGTTTTATTACTTAGCTGTAAATTTCTCCCCAAACAACCAAGAATGCGTTGCGCATGTCCCCCCGGCCCCCACCCCAACCGTTTTTTATTGACAGAGCCGTTTCTTGGTATTTCTCACACATTATGTGCATAATCTTCATATGGAATAATGAAATCCACTAGAAACTGTAATTGTAAAAAACAGGAAATAAGGACCACCACGGTAAATACCTGTTAAATTACTTAAACACAGACCTTCAAATAAATGTTGCAACACCATTACAAATTGCACGCAACTAAAGTTACATATTTTTAAACAGCGGTAAAAATATCTTGTATGTGTCGTGGCTTTTGTCATTATTAGAACACAGGTTTCAAGTTCAGTGTAACTTAACGTCTAAGTCAAAGTTGTGGCAATAGCACAAAAAGGCCAAAAATAAGCTAAATTACAGATAAATATTTGCAAAATCTGCTGCTGTCTGTTTAGTCTTTAAATGATGGTATATTTCGACGGGTTCAGTTTTACATTATGCAAGATATGAGGAAGCATATAGATTTCCAGTGCATTTTATTTGATTCCAGCACGTTGACGACCAACTGAATCAATCTGGACTCATTGCCAACGCGCGCACGCGCATCCACGCGAACATGGGGCGCAGGACATGTTCACATGTAGCGTCGTTTAATGCTCTGGTATTCCTGGGAGCCTATTCCTTAATTTCAGTTAACATGACAGCTTTTAGTTTATTTCATGTTTACACTTCTGAATTCTAAAAAAACGTTTATTAATGTTCCTCTTTCCCGCCGTATAATCCTTTTGTGGAATAATGTAATTTTGTTTCCTTTGCAACTTAATATTAACATCCTCAAAAGGCATATTAACGCGTGCAACTTCTTTTTAATTGAATATTTTGTGGACAGGTTATTCAAATTAAGTTACAGGATTTTAAAATGGCTGAAAACAATAAATGTACCATGTAGTCTGTATATTTAGTTTAGTTTGAAGTGTGTGCTATATATTCAATAAGTGCGCAATAGCCAAATATCAACAGCTCTTGAGATATTCATGGCCAGTTTCTGGTTAAGATTTTTAGTACGAATGAGAGAGCGAAAGTAACAAACAATCATAAGAAAACAATCATAATGATAAGAAAATAAATGTACTATGTTTGACTATGAATGGGGGAGTGGTTCATATATATATAGTAACATATTCAGTTGTTTTTAGAAATGTAGATATTTGGATCGACGCTGCAGTCTTTCCAATGACGACAGCACGTAGATTGTTTATGGGTACACTATTTACCTGAAATATTAATTTTGAACTATTTTTAATTACACATTTTGACTCGCTTCAAGAAAAAAACAAGACTTAAGAAACAATGGTGACCCAAAGACAAATGGAATATTAATAACATCAGTTAATGCGCTGTGTCTTTATTAAGGACGTTATCATCTTCATGTACGTCGGTAAATTGTTTTGTAAAGTAAATTCAAAAGTCAAATACTGCTAAATATTTTTGCCGCTTGCGTAATATGAGTGTGCAAAATTTGTGGATAAAATTTGACATCGTTCGTTTCAATAACTGTCGTTTACATCGAGTTTTAATTAGTGGATTTTGCTCCTAATCTTCGAAATAATTCTAAAAACGAAATTGCATCATGATTTTAAACAAAGTGTGGTCAAATGTTTAAAAGCGTAATTTGTTTATGTTTTGCATTTTAATTGCTGCTGACAATTTATATTATGCATGCAGATCTTTTAAGGTAGTATCTTGTCTTGTAACGACAGTTAAATTCTATAACTGCCTCAAGGTCTCAGAAAATAGTTTTAATAATCATTAAATTATAAAAAAAATTAATTCCTAAAGCTTTATCTGTAAAAATTTACCTGGCGCGGAAATTGGTAGTTTTGAGCCACACTAGCTGGGTTCTTCACTATGAAACATCATTCTTATGGTTCGCGTATTTCAATCGAAATCATTTTCAGGTATCTGAAGCTGTTTTAAAATGATTGAACTTCACCTTTTAAACACTTATTTTATAATATATATGTTTAAGCAAATACGCCAAAATGCATCATTAAGTTTTATCGAAACTTCAGAGAATGAAAACAATCCAGAAGTTAACCCAGGACGGCTTTACAAGTTGTGGCAAGTCATGAACCCCCCCCCCCCCCCCCCTTAGTCTCCAGTTTTGCTTTTTTCTTTCCTTCTATTTCGTTTTCCTACTCGTTTATGCAATGACGCTATAATAGCTTATGCAATTTAACAAACAGGTAACCCTTTCTGCTCGGGATTCTCCGACTTAATGGTAAGACCAAGTTAACATTTAACCAAATTGCACTTTAAACCACACGACTGAGAATCGATCGGGGCATAGAGACCCATATTCGTCTGATGATTCGTGTTTTATTTATTTCATTTTTGTCACTCAGAACATTCAGAACTCTTTAATTAAAACATAAGAAAACGAGCATATTGCTAACGGCAAGATACGAGTAGACATACATGGAGATTATATTCAGTGCAATAAAAACCTACTCTATAACATCAATACAATATAATAATAACAATTGAAATTCTAGTTAAGAGTAATAAAAAAACAAAATGTGCATTTTAACATTGTGTAGGCAGTTTAAGTTGTTGGGAGAAATTTTTTATATATATATATATATTATATGAATTCAGCTGCATAGCAGTGTCCATTAAGCTAACGCAAAGCTTTAGGGCTACAAAACATTTAAAATAAAACAAAACAGAAATACAATTAAAAACTAATCATAGGTAGTATTACATTTTATAAGTTACACAGCATATTTTAATAAAACACAGAAAGTTAATTTACAGTCACTTCAACAGTACAACTTTCATTGTGGAAAGTATGTTTCCATGGCTAGAGCATTAAATTCATACGCAGGGGTCATAAATCGACGGAGTCTGCTGAAATCCAACAATGAAATTAAGAGCATCGGCGATGTAAAACTGTCTTAGCTTTCAAATGATAGTCAACAGTAATTCTGTAAATGTGACATGGCTAAAACCACGTGCATGTCCGAGCTGCTGAATAGTTGTTTTGAATATGTATGGTTAAATCTAGAGGGAAAAGTGCTCCAAACTCCAACACTCCACTTATTACGTCCCGTAGCATCTGCAAAATGCAGCAGTGAATAGAATCTGCAGGCCTGCATATTTTGAATTGGACCAGGATCTTTAAAAGTAAAAGGGACCGCGAATGCTGTAATTTCGTCAGTATTGCGACGTTTCATAAAGTAATGAATATATGGCTCTATTTGCACTGAGACGGTAATTAAAACGATATTGTGTTTTGTGGCTCTCCCTTTGATTCAAGTTGCCTCTTCATTTCTTATTTTTGCTAAGTAGTTGTCCTGACTTTACTGAACTTGAAAAATTACGTAAACCAATTCAAACCGTCGCGATTGGGAACTAGCCTGGAGCTGCAAAGCAGCAACTTTTCGTAAACAACTGTTATTATTTCTCAAATAGTGGTCGCTTCTTGCAGATCAAGATAAATGGACTTCAGACGATTTTTCGTTCTGTCATGGGAGCGCGTGGCGAAGGGAAATGGTTTGACAGTTACGACTCTGGGATTTTTCTCACTTGTTGACTCAATTAAACTGTGGCAATAAAGTTTATACGCTCTCTGGCTCTCTCTCTCTCCCACACACTCTCTGTATGGCCTTCATGCCATATAACCATAAAGAAAGGCAATAAAATCACTTTTTAGTCTCATCTTTCTCTTCCGTTTCCTTTTTTTCATCTTCTCCCCCCTCGCCATCCTCGTTACATTCCTCGTCGGCGTCGGTCTCGGCCTCCCCTCTCTGTCCCGGGAATTTGTCTTTGTTATTTTCCTTTTTCCACTTCATACGACGGTTCTGGAACCAGATTTTCACCTGCCGCTCCGACAGGCCAAGTGCATGAGACACTTCAATGCGCCTCTTACGTGTAAGGTAGGGATTGAACAGAAACTCCTTCTCCAATTCCAGTGTTTGATAACGACTGTAAGTCTGTCGTCCACTGCGCCGTCCCGGAGCTATAAAACGAAACAAGTAATCCGCAACAAATAATGTATATTGGGAATGCGAGGTACCAGTCGGGATTATACCAAATGTAACACGTATAACATCAACCAAACATGTAACCTCAATATCATAGTGGATCCACTGTGTGACATTTTGCGTAATAAAGGAATATATTACACTACTCAGAAGTTGTAAGTAATTTTTATTTATATTTTAAGTGTGTAGCATATTGTGAAGGGATATATTGATGCAATTCTTCTGCGCCTACAAACAGACATGTTGTCTACCACTTAATTTTAGTAAACTGGAAGACTTTTAATGTGTTCTACATTTGGACATTTATTCAATAATTCTGTATTAGTGTGCAGGATGCGGCTAGCCTTACTAGTTATTTAACTGAGCATTTTTATGCAATTAAAATATGTGGTATATGTACGTGTTTTACATATACATGTGTAAAATGTATAAAATACTTCAAAATAAACCACACTAAAAAAATAATTACATGTGCAATGTGTGCATATTTTCTCAACAACAAAATGTGCTCACCTCGTATGCTTATTTATTTATTTTTCGTTTATTTACAGGCATTTCAGACACACTTATTCAGTCCTAGTTATGTTGAGTGTTCGTGTAACGTACCCAAAAAAAACCACAGGCCAAAGTGTTTTTGATGAGAGGGTATTAAATGGTTATTACTGTCAATTGTTCGCGCTGTGTGTGAACAGGTGCGTAGACTACGTGCTGACGAATACGAAAGCGTTCAAAGATAAAGAATATTTATCATTCTACTCATAATTTCATCCCGAGCTTTTGCGGTTGTTTTTTTCTTTCTCTTTTTGATGGATTTCTGTGCGTTGCTGTGCGTTCTTTGCACTGGACTTCATTAGCCGACATCCAACGCTTTACTATAACCCTCATTATTTCTCCATTGGAAAGTAATACATGGCAGCATCAATTAATGGAATATAAAACTGGGTAAACTGGATATCGACGAAATCTTTGCATAAATGTGAGTACTATGAACACCTTACTTTGTCTGCATGTAGCCTGTTAAGCGCATGTATGAATGTGAAATCTTTACGAAAAAGCGGCCTACTGATACTCCAGCAGTCAGTCCTCACGGCACAGAAACACATTCAAAGAGACACACACGTACACAAACACGCACACACGAACACAGAATCTCCTTAGAACTGACACACATGAGTATTGGAATACAAAGATTTCTGACCGTGAGGTCTCATCCAAGGAAACATGAGACTCGGGGACGGGTTTTGATTTAAGTGCCCTTGTCCGTCTCCAGGGTTCGTGCCATTTGACGATTTACAGTCTGGATATTGCGCTATGCTCGCCTCTTGCTGGGTACCATAAAGTGATTGTCTTGGAAGGGCTTCGTATCCATAAAATTTAGTGGCATCTCCGTGGCAAGCCAAAGCGCACGGGTTTTGCTGGAAGCCCGGGTTAGAGATTCCTGAAGTGCCGTGATGGAAAAAGTCTTGGACGTGATGGGACGGATGTTGAAATCCCGGCGCTGCTCCTCCGTGTCCGTACACCAGCGCATGGCTCCGGGTGACGCTCTGAGGGAACCGACAGTCGTAGTAAGATGGTTCCAATGTTTCGCTGGTTTTGTATTTAGAGAAAAGAGGGTTAACAAAATAAGAGCTCATGTTTTTTTTTCGCATTCACAATAAAATGTTGCTTTTAAACCGTTTGTTCTTGTAATAAAAAAAACTATATCCCAAGTCTCATAAAACTCAGACACAACAACCGGAACATGAGGGAGGGGGTAAAATCGCTATTTGTTTGAACAATCTCGCACCGCTCTCTCTCTTCCCCCTCTGAAATTTTCTCGTATCTGAGTGCCTTCCTCTGTCCTTCCTCTTTTTCCCCTATTTGCCGCTTCAAATCCTGCTCATGTCGTGTGCTGTGTCTGCGTGCTTGGGCTAAAGCTGGCTAGGTCGGACGATACACGCACAGGAGATTTTTTCTTCCCACCCCCACTCCATCGACCCCCTCCTCTTCAGTCTCCACCAACCTTTAAAGCCCCCCCTTCCCCCATCCACGAGCAGTTTCAGACGTTCTACCTTGAACAACATTATGAAGCAATGTCGAACAATGCTTACTGGTTTTTCAACTGTTCCTACGGAGGAAACCTGTGATGAAGAATAACGATTGTCGTGAATGCCTGGCAATGAATGTACTTTGATATCTCACTTGATTTGGCATTAACAACGAGAACTGTTTACGCATCGGCTGCACTATAATTACACCACGTTATGTTTTAACGGATAAAAAAAATAAATTATTAATAGCAATTATATCAGTAATACAATTTATACTATTATTATTTTATTTTATTGACAGGAGTTAAGCCTGTGTTATAATTCTACTAATATTTTTAATCGTTTTCATAATATCAAACGATCACTAACTGTAATTATGGTATTTTATTGATGTGAATATGGTTTGCCAGGTTAATTTCTTATTAAAAGTCAATGACAATATGGTATCGAGGCTAACTTGACACGAGAACACTCAGAATCATTGACAATGTATCTGCCTGTATTTGTCTTGACGTGATCCAACATCTGTCGAAAAGAAATTAATTGTGAAAAATCGATTAAATGAAGATATCGGAATTATTTGTCGTTATATTCACCGAATTAAATTACTGCGTTGTTTTCGCCCCACGAACCCACAAGAAGTCACGGTTGTTTCTTTTGTTCTGCGTGACTGCTGATTATATCTCCCTACATTAAAATAAATTTTAAAAACAATAATCGGAAGCTGACAGATGAATGATAGATACTTTAACAAGGCACAATGTTACATTACACCATTACAGTATTTGACGTGTTAAATCCAATATGGACGATGGCTAACAATGCCGATTAGGATTATATGCATATTGCAGACTGTATTTATTTTATCTAATAGTTATCATCTTTTAAAATAAATGTAACTAATTCTGCAATTGTATGTAAATTCTGCGTACGTTTTTGATTTTCTTATGTAATGACGGTTATGGCATTTTTATCAGTAATGTGTATATGAATCTCCTATTATTGCTGTACGATTTTGACTTCTCTACTGTTCTCTATCCACAATATTCTTATTAATTCTATTTCACAGTGTGCATTCCTGTCCCCCCCAAAAAGTTTCCTTTTGTTGGTTCGCCGTCCCGATTAGAAAAAATGTTTCTCTTCCTCATTATAGGGAAGAAATGTTTGTAATTTCAGACATAACATCCTTAATGTGAATATCGATGCTTAATGTTTATTACGGATAGTGTTTCTCTAAAAAGAATAAATAACATTAAACATTTTTCTATATCGACCATCTTTGCATATTTCTACATGTATTCATTCCTGTGTATTGCTATTATATATCGCTTCACGAATACAACACAGTTGGGGATAAATCAATGTCCAACTGTGTTCTATTATAACTGAAACTTGTTCCGTGCCATTTTTGTGTAATTACATGGTAAAACTTTCACATTTTAGCTGTTTTGAAGAGAAGAAACAAAACCACCCGTGATTCAACAGCGACATCTAGTGTTCGTAGTTGAGTAATATTGTTGTATGTGTGAAGAAATCCATGCGAAATGGCAAATAAAATTAAAATCACATTTCGTGAAGAAAAGCTAACTGCCTGTGGTTATATGTGGTTAAATGAAAAATAATTTAATGAAAAACGTTTAATTTTAAAATGTAATTGGTATGTTTGATTTTACAGGAGTGCAATTTTTTACATCAATGCTTAATCTTATTGTAGCTTCCGACTACATTTGTGCAGGTTATTTGTTTAACTTTCAGTTTTAATATAGGCATATTATTAATATGATTGAATACATTGAATGCACCGCTATCTGCATAAATTTCCGAATAGTTCAAATTAATCCCAACAACAATTAATATTCTTCGAGTTAACGCATAGCCTACTGTATTTAACTTATATCTATATTAAATAATTGCGATTAAAAATAAACACCATTCAATAAATAGCAGAGATGATAATTACAAATAAAGGTTGAAAACATGTG